>JAJVSH010000061.1:939706-957233 GCA_021460005.1 Tetramorium alpestre | reverse complement strand
TATATATATATATATATATATATATATATATATATGATTGATGTCCTAGATGTGCCTACGAGTCTTTTGCTTTCCTGCACACGTAGTGCTGTAGGGCTCAGGACTGGATTCTAGATTGTACTCGTACTGGGATATACGTGGGGCGTGCAAGATTAAAGTGTTAAGCACGTGGAGTTTGTCGTGTGATTGTGATTTCGCAGACAAGTTCACGGTACACACGTTTCAAAGTCGCACCGGTCTAAAAGATGAATGCGAGTTCCACGCTCGCGCGCGGTTTCATCACGACATGATATACCTATATATGTATTAAATTAGAACGAACATAAATACTATAGGGCGTGCTCTACCTACAAAATTGCCATCTTGTCAACAATTCTCGAGTCTTATCGAGTATCTTACGGCATAATACATGCTATCAAATATTTATTCTGCTATAGAGTCAATACTTGGGATGCAAACTCGTGCTTTTCTTTATTAAAGTTGTAACAAGACCAAGTTTACTAAAGACTTATTCTTATTTTTAACATTATATATTATATGTACATTCGCATCTTTGTATAAAATTCAGATCCAAGCTATTTTAGCAAAAAGTAGCATAGCATAAATACATGAAAGGATTTTTTTTACCTTGTCGTATACATTCACTCTACGCGTAATTTATATAATTTAAATTTATATGAGAGAAAAAAAAATATATATACATATATGTATATATAATCTCAATATAATTTAAAATTAATTATCATTATCGAAAAATCACGTTTACATTGTGAGAAAACCCTGTCTATAATTTTTTGTCGCGTTCTGAATATTTTGCAGCTATGTCATAACAAAAGTGAAAAAATATATTCGTAAAATTTATTCATTCTTGGATTGAATTTTACTAAAGATTTTATTCTCCTGAAACTAGCATTTTTTTTCTTTAAGTTATTCTAAAATTATTCTAATTCGTATTCTCTATTTTACTTGTGTAATCTGAAAAATCTGTGAATAAAAACCTAATAACTTCTTACAGCATTATTATCACACGTTGCACAATTACAACGAATACAATAACAAAAAACATGCGAGGCTGCCGATTCCAGCGGTGCATTCTCTTTATAACATCGATATTCGATATGTAATAAAAATAAGCGGCAACAAAAATTTTCAAATCTGAACAGCGAAGATGAATCGATATATAACTTTGAACCAGCTGGGTGACGGGACTTTTGGTTCTGTCGTTCTCGGGGAACGTATTGATACCGGTGAAAAAGTGGCTATAAAGAGAATGAAGAGAAAATATTATTCTTGGGAAGAAGCTATGAACCTGCGAGAAGTGAAGGTATGTTCAAATTTCATAAATAATAACAAATAATAATAACCTAATAATAACAAAGAGGGGAAATCTTATTACGTGATTGTGAAACTAAGTTTTCTTTAAATTTTCAAATCATAAAAAGGCACGACAGGCACGATAGCATTAACAATAAACCATAACATTGTGCTAAAATATAATTGAACGATATCCGTATCCATTCGTGCTTTTTTCTCGGTTGAGTCAATAATTAAAAGAAAACTAAAGAAAAATTATTTCAATTTTTTTTTTTCCTATTTCATTGCAGTCACTGAAAAAGCTTAGTCATGCAAACGTCGTGAAGCTGAAAGAAGTTATACGAGAGAACGATGTGCTGTATTTCGTATTTGAATATATGAAGGAAAATCTCTATCAACTAATGAAAGACAGGTAAAATAATGGCAGTTGATATTTTGTATTGTACTGTAGATATTACGCGAACGTGCATTTTATTCGACATATTTTAAATCGTAGAGACAAACTTTTTCCCGAGCCAGTAATAAGAAACATGGTGTATCAAGTATTGCAAGGTCTCGCTTTCATGCATAAACATGGTTTCTTTCATCGTGATATGAAACCAGAAAATTTGTTGTGTATGGGTCCTGAATTAGTAAAGATCGCCGATTTTGGGCTAGCGAGAGAAATCCGATCGAGACCTCCATATACGGACTACGTGTCAACAAGATGGTAATAATAAGTTTTTGTAATGATCCAGTTCGCACGTTGCAAAAACACTAGCTGACGATCAAAGAATTTGGTGCAATAGTAATCTAACGTTCTTGTAAAGCAAATTTATTTGATTAATCTCACTTGTTGATATTTAATTTCTTGATAAACCTCTATATAGGTATCGGGCACCAGAAGTGTTGTTACATTCCACGACTTACAACAGTCCGATTGACATTTGGGCCGTCGGCTGTATAATGGCCGAATTATATACGTTTAGGCCCCTATTTCCTGGCAAAAGTGAGATCGATGAAATATTTAAAATATGTTCTGTAATCGGAACACCCGATAAAGAAGATTGGCCAGACGGATACCAATTGGCCGCAGCTATGAATTTTAAATTTCCGAATTTTACGCGTACATCGTTGACTGTGTTGATACCGAATGCCAGTCAAGAGGCAGTCATACTCATGGAAGATATGTTACAGTGGAATCCTATAAAGAGACCAACCGCGCAGCAATCGCTCAGGTATATTTAAGTAATACAAATAAGTAATTTATAAATAAAATAATAAAAAATACTAAATTGTTTATCTAGCGAATCGTTTAACTAGCAGAAAAGATTATTTTTTCTAATAAAAGTAAAAAATACAAAAAAAATTAATGCTTTTGGTCGCGATTGTGTAATTTTTATATAAAAAATTTTTTTAGCACAACTTTCCCAATTTTCCTTTCTCTATCTTATTACTTAAGACAATATTTATTTTGTATTTATTTTATAATTATATTGTGCCGACAATAAAATGACAGAAAATTAGAAATTTTGAAATGCTATAGCAACAATACTTTAAGGAAAAAAGGAACAAAAATTAATATATTAAATTTGCACAAATATCTCCAAAAGAACAGACATTGATGTATTTCTCAGATATCTTTAAAAACATTTTTGTAGAAATTTCTAAAAAAAGAATCCTTAAGAATTTGAGACTCTCCATTAATAACTTTTGTTATGGATGTTTCTAGGTATCCGTATTTTCAAGTCGATGATCCACGTATCATTAATAGTAAAAAGATTGGGGTCATATCTCAACGAGACCTCGTTATGAACAAAATAAATCTTCCACCTCCTGTGCCTAAACAGTACAATTACTCTCAGGAAGATCTTGTTAACAACTTAGTTCAATCGAGGTAAGATACACTTTACACACACATATTATAAGTATGTGATATACACACATATATATATATATCACATACTTATAATATGTGTGTATATATATATATATATATATTTTTATATATATATAACACAAAAATTCATATAATTTTATTATTGTGACTATTGAGTAATAGTTAATAAAATAAAGCAATATTATTATTAATTTTTACAAACTGCGAAAAAGATCGTAATAAATATAATTCTGCAATTAATTTTTGGCTTTTTAAATAAATGAATTGAAATTTTAAATACTTATAGAGCACCAGAAAAAATGCCCGTTGAATCACAACAGCAGCCGGCGGCTTTGCCTTTGCTAAATCACAATAATCGCAAGCGTGATAGCAGTATCTCCAAATGGGATGAGGATGATTTTGCTGATCTTTTAGGGTGCGTTGCATTGATTTTTTTTATACAAAACATGGATCTTTTTCTGCCGTTATAGGTATATGATTATTTTTAATCTAATCATCTGATTGTTTATATTAGAAGTAAAATCATCCCAGAGAATCCAAGCGCGATGCTTGTCCCAGATCGTGTGTACAAGGAAAATCGTGCCAACTGGAATGCCAACTATCAGCATTCTGACAATTTGCACAGCAATGCGAATTGGTCCCTACCAACGTGGAAGGAATCACCATCGAGAATGTGGAATCAGTCAAACCAGTCCAATCAGATGAAGAACTCGCGTAAGGTTTCGGCGAAACAACACTACCTCAGTGTGGCTCGGTACGTCGCAGGCCAGAGCACAAATTTGCCATCCAGGTATATAAAATTTCCAATCCAAAAAATTCTTATTGCATGCGCAATGTTAGTAGTCTGCCATTTCTTTTTGATACGATTGCAAATCAGATGGAATATATTTTCCGAGCATTTAATAAGTATGCTCAAATTTATGCCATTTGGAAAGAATCATTCTCGAACAAGATCACCTCACGATATGATTGTTTGCAAGTCGATGTTTATCTTGACTAATATTATACAAGATTTAACTGCTGTATTATCACAAATCTTATTTTCATTAAACATCTTAAAAATTTTTGAGGTCTTTGTTGGGTCAGTTGTTTGTCAAATTTCAATCATTCTTTATGCCGCACCTTTTCTACATCTGCGTTATTGATTCACTTTATCAAATATCTCGTCGAAAATATTATGATAATAGTAAATTTGCTATACCAGAGTACACGATCACTCGCGCTATATATGATATATGCATTGCGATATATCTTGGCAATAATTGTTCTAACTATCGATATTTCGGCAAAATGCTTATTGCATTCATTGGTTGGCAATAAATATATATTGAATGGAACAAGTTTTTACAACTAAAATGCATGACAAATATTGTATATATACATAATATGTATATACTTCATAATTGTACTGGATCCTTGTATAATCCTTATTGTAAATCCAAAATGTGCAATAAACTGTCTATTTATCAATGTGTAGTAGCTTCTTTACAGTTTATCGTTTAATATTTTTTTTTTCTATTCATTTTCAAGAAATGAGGATTCGGATATCAACCGATCTAAACTGTTATTAAATGGCTTCATCGGTCAGGCAACATCCAACAAATATGAGGATTTTACAGAATCCTTTTGGGGTCCTAGAAATAATGTTGAGAATCAAACGAGACAACATTATCTCGGGCGAAATCGTTATATCACCGAACAAAGCTTGAGATTACCTTACCCCAGTGTGTATGGTACCCAAAATATCAGTAAGTACTTCACTAAGTACTTGTTATTATAAGTACTTACCATATACATTACTATCGCATTCTTGCTTAAGAAATTTTTTTTTTTTTAATTAATCTTTTGCAGTAAAAGTTTTTTTTTTTTATTAATCTGTTGCAAAGCAAAAATTGTTTCCTTCTATTCCAGAAGAATAATATATTTAATAATATACATTTTTTAAAATAAGAATACTAATACTATAATGCTCTATTTGCGCATCGCAAAGAGAGAAAATGAACATGTTGCGATATATTATTAGTTAATATGATTTTTTTTTATAGAAACTACCAATAAGCCTATGTATCAACCAAATTTATTTGGGAATATCTTCAACACGAAAGCCAGCAGTGGGCCTCACGGTCGAACAGATTGGGCAGCAAAATATCTCAAATGACCATCGTAGAGAAATTTGTTTTTTTCCCCCAAATAATTAATTTGATTATCCTTTTATGGCCTTTATTTCGAGGCGAATTTCAACTGTGATAGAACGATTGCTGTCGTTCCATTGTGACAGGCACAAGTAGAAAGAATGTGTTTTTTTTCCAAAAAGTTTAAGTGAGGATTTTACAAAGATAAAATCGCACTTTAATTAGCTGGAGCGTGACATGTCGAATAGTATGGTAGAACGATATTGTCACGATGTTATTGAATTGTAGTACTTTCATACGAGTTCAAAGTTCCAGAGACAGTTATATAGATTGCTACAAGTCATCCATGTTAATTGATCATGTATGAAAGTTTAATTTTCTGAGAAATGATACGGAACGCGATGATGTATATAGATTCATAAGATATACATTATATTATATACATACATGCGCGCACGCACGTATGTATAAAAATATATATTGTTTGTATATATTAATTAATTATATGCGGCATAATCTTTTTATGATATATGATCGTAGCAACACGATTCTTGAGATTGAATTGTAGAAGTATCGTAAAGTATATGAAACGGTACATTTGTTCAATGTATGTAGAATCAATATCAAAGTATCACGTTGTATAATATTGAATAAAATGTACGCAAATATGACATTATTAGTATAACAAATAATGCACATTCCCTATTACATATATACATTTTACGTAGCATACTCTTTTGTTATACTTTACCTGTTATATTACAATATTTATTTTTCAAAGTCTTTACGATTCTTATTATATATTAATTCGACAAAGAGTGAAATCACATTTATATGTTACCACATTGCAAGACTTTTGCTTTAGGTAACAATAAAGAAATTTTAAAAGGTAAGGTATGAATATTATTTTATGATAAAAATGGGCTCAATGTGTAAAAGAGAAAAGCAATATGCTTTACTAAGTTTTTTTACTTTATATGACATAAGTAAGAATAAAATATTTAAACGCACTAATTTTAAAATATTGTAGTTTTCAAGGCGTTTTTCGTCAAAAGGAGATACATCAAGCATAATTATTTTGTTACACTCTGTATAATCATACATATAAATTTACAGAAGGGGTCGATATGTTGACTATGTATAACACATATACATTGAATCATCACTACAATTTGTCTTGCATAATCGGAATAATTCATTAATCTTAGAGACAAGTATTGTTTCTTTGGGCGTTAAAAATTAAGAAAAAAAAAATTAAAAAATTTTTGAACAGTCGCATAATCGAGCGGTATGTATATATGTGTATATATATATATATATATATATATATATATACTATATATATACATATGCATATATTTGTAGCATATGTATATATGTGTATATATATATATATATATATATATATATATATATTGTTTTGTTCTATAATATTACTAACTACTTAACTTTACAAACTTTAATTACAATCTCCTACATAACACTGGATATGTATTGAGCAGATAACGCAAATAACAAAGTTGGAAGAAAAGATAAAAGACGGGATATTGTGTGTGTGTGTGTGCGCGTGTGTGTGTGTGTGTGTGTGTGTGTGTATGTGTGTACATGTATTTCATGTATGTATGTGTGTGTCCTCGTTAAATGGTCTGGACGTATCATAAATATCTTAAATCACATTCGCATTCACTAGATGAGTACTATATAATAACGTCTCTATTATATATTAATATGCATCTAGATATTTATATAAATCACGAATAATCTGATCATCAAATATTATTTATTGAAATTAATGATAAATAAAAGAATTAAATTCTTGAGTTTAAAATTATATCCATAAAATAAGAATAAAAGCAATCTTTTATATTAAGTACTAGTTGTCGATTATTGTTCAGTATTGTCCGTATCCATTTCGTTATTATCGTAGTTACAACACGATTAAGTATGATTTTATTTCTTTTCGAAAATGCATCTAGAGAATGTATCCAGTGAATATAAAATAATTATGACGTCTAGTGTACCATACGTATAATTTTATATTTACGTATCAACTATTCACACATGGAGATGCATATAACAGCTTGACAGAATATACTCGTGCGATAACTTTATCAGCAAAAATTTCTTAGTTGTCAACCATCAATAGTCTAACAGTATATTATGCATTAAAATAATAATAAAAACAACAAATATAGAATAAATATTTAAATATTATAATATAGAATAAATATAGAATAAATAATTGGTACATACATTTTTTTATCAAATGAATAACAATTTCGCTTTTGTAAGACAAATGTTTATGCGCAATGTTTTGCACAATTACTTCCTTTGTGCGTGTGTTTAATCTGGCGAAATTTCAGAATAATTTCCATTAGAACTATATAAATATATATATATATATATATATATATATATAATATAGCTTGCAAATAAGTACCAATGGAAACAGTATTAAAGTTTAAATGAGAAGCATTAAATAAAATGTAAAATTAAATTTTTATTCGCAACCAATATTTGCTAATATATTGTTACTATCAATTTACAAGAATAGCGGGAGCTTTGAATTTGCGTGCCGAATATCTAACATATTTAACGAATTACAATGTTTTTATGATTAATTTGTTGCCGACTTTCTTTTTCTCTTCTTTATTCTTTAGTAAACTCGATTATATGCTTATTTTTTTATTCATGTTATACATATATAGTTTTAAAATTCTTTACTCAATTTATACTATATACTATATACACACATATTCACACTCACTCGCGTGCGCGCTACTACATTCATGCAGTTATTTTTAACATTTTATTATTTTACTTATATCTTAGTACTTATTTCTTCAAAATTTATATCCTTTTTATAGAACTTTTCGTCCATGCAAAACACTTAGAAATGCTTTTTCAACATTTTGACAACAAAGTCATATAACACGAGCTATCTTTTTTTTATTTCTTTAAATACGATACTTGTATGTATGCATAGAATAATTAAGTAAAAAATCAATTCTAGGACGACATAATATGAGTAGCAATATAAATGTTGAATCTTACAATTGATAATATAAGAAAATAAAATCAAATTCTGCGAAATGTACGATTTTTTAATTCCAACTTAAAAATCTTTAACTCTCCTAAATATTCAGCCTTGTAGCCACTTTTCAACTTTTACATCTTCTTCGACACGCACGACTTACACTTGCTAAATCACAAACACACACAAACATTTTCTCCCTCTCTCTCTTTCTTTCTCTCTTCCTCATATATTTATGTGAAAGCACCAGATTTAACACAGCACACGTACGAGTATATGCGTTCTAATGCTGCAAGATCGCGTTACTCGCCGAGGTAGCGTTAACCAAGATCTTTGGTAAGGCCGTCGTTGACGCATCCAACAATCCTCCATCACTCAATAAGCTCATGGTGCTGTTCGATAATAGTGTTGACATCAGAATCGTGGCCAGCACATTCTCGGTAGCCTTCGGCTTCGGTATCGCTGTTGTTCTTTCAACGACAGGTAAAGTGGAAGAGATTGCAGTTGTTAGAATGCTTGCCGTTACGTTAGCGAATGGAGTTGTCGAAGTTTGAACTTTTGCCATCTTCAAACACACGTCCTTGACTTGTACAGGTGGTCCAAGACAAGCATCCATCATATATGCCAATAGAGATCCAATAGTCAAACCAGTAATGTATGACAAGGTCATAATATTACCTTGGAAAATATTCAATATTGTTGAACGTTAAATTTCTTCGATCCGTAAACGATTTATTGGTGCTTCACATCAAGTATGTATGTGCATTTGTGTTTGTGTGTGTGTGTGTGTGTGTGTGTGCTTTTGTGTGTGTGTGTGTGTGTGTGTGTCACGTGATCGAGATGTGATCGCAAGGAGAGCATGACTATGTTGTCTGTCTTGCGAGAGTTATTTCGTCCGGATATAAGGCAGATAGAATATTCGCGAAAGATAATTGCCTAAGTCGATAATTGCTCATGTGCGAGCATTATGTATAGTATCGGATCGTTCCCGCCCAATTTCGCTCACTTCCGAACTATCGAAAGTGCATCATGTGCGAGTGTCTCTCGTGTAAAGTTAATTCTTCAAAGAGTGTTAATTCAAATAATGTATTAAATAAACGTTGTCTAAAGAACTCTGTATATCATTATTCTCTGTATTCAATTAAAATGGTATGAGATATTAATCTTTAAATTTATTATATACGATTTTCAGTGTTGTATATTTGTGAAAAGTTTAAAAAAATCAATCGATCGATTAATTTATAATAATTTATATTCTGCTTATTTTGCTTGCATGAAAAAGGCTCGCATAACATAAAAAAGGCTCTGCTTGTCAGTTTAACTTTAAGGGAGGTACTTGGATTTATGATATGTACCTGCAAGCTCTCGATGTTCCTCTGGTACTTTACTAGGTGCCTGAATCATAGGTATAGAGCCAACTATACCATTTGTAAGGCCAAGTAGCCAAGAGAATAGAAGCGGATATCCTTCGCCAGAAAGAATGGGTGCACCACGCGGAATTGCGCAAAGAAGAAATAGAGGAATAAGTATGACTCGTGCGCTAGAGAAATAAAGCAGGTGAGTTCGTTTCCATTCATAAGGTATCACGGCGAATACCTACAAGAAATAAAATACTTCTTATTATAATCCATATACATATACATATACGTAAGAAATATTTTTATCTCGCTGTTCTATTCGTTTCATTTTTATTTTTTTAAAGTAAATTTAAGTTATTGTTTAAACATTGTAAATTTTCTACAACTGTATCTATTTAAATTTGAATAATAACAACTATAGTATTAAATGCAGAGAACAGAGCAGTAAGATCGAGAAACAATTTATATAATATACGTAGCGATACCTTGCCGAGCAAATCGGAGGCATTAAAAGCGGTCATCAAAATAACTGGCATCCATGATTCGAATTTACAAGATATTATTTCCGATACAATTCCTGGATAGAGGCAGAGCGTTACGAAGTAAGCAACACCAATGCTGGCCATATAGGGAAAGATCAATTTGGCGACTTCGAGTCTTGCGAGTAAACCTCCTAGAAGATTGTTTTTTTATTGTTTAAACTGAGTAATGAAGATATATTTCATATTCCAAATTGCGATAAAATCTTTTCAACTGCCCAACTTTTCGATATGGTGCGCGTAAACTGCATAATAAAGCCGTGTAAAAAACAGTATTATATATAAACACTTGAAAGTTTGTGTATAAATGAAAACGGCATTCTTACTTTTTATGCCGGACCACGGCGTACTTGTGTTTTGGGTTCCATATGCTCCTCTCATAACTACGACGTCTTCAACTTTGTAAGTTGGTCCAGCGCTACCAGGTGGATTGCCCGAAGGAGCACTAGGCTCGTATACCGGATTGCTGAATGAGAATGCAGAGTACTGTCCTGCCGCTGAAACAATCAAATAAAGTGTTTAAATATTATAGACAACCTCGATACATATATTTCTTTTTGCAAAACAATCTGAAACAATAATGAAATCTTCAAAGAAACTCGGTATCATTCTCATGGGAATTAATTCTCGATTACCATTCAAATCAGCACTTCCACTCGCAGATTCTGTTCCCAACGGACTCGTTTGAATCTTCAATACTCCGTATTGGCCTTTCGAGGGATCGCCAACTTGATCCAATGGATCCATCTATTTAATAGAAGCAAAAATATCAAATTAATTATTAAGTTCGTGCATAGGAAATGTCCATTTTGCATCAACAGACATCAATTTTTAATAATTTCGAGAAAAATTAAATTAGAAACAGTATATTAATAGAAACAGATAATTTTAAGTACCAGGCCGACATCTTCCGTTGGTTCCAACGTGATTCGATTTCTTTCCTGACACAGCGTTATGTAAAATTGCACAAAATCGGTCTTTCGTACTACTTGATGCAGCACAAAACATAACAAGATCGTCATATTTGATAAGATGAAGAACATAGATGTATTGCCACGTTCATCATTGAGTAAAGACTTTGTTATTATTCGATTAATTGACACCCAAAAACCGGCGACACCTGAAAACATGTAACAAAATATTTCTCTCTCTCTCTCTCTCTCTTTCTCTTTTACATAGTATCTTCCATAATAATTAAAAGAAACACACAAGTGTTGTTACTTGTAATGCATCGAGTATCAATGATCGAGGAAATTAATTTTTTTCTCAGGTTCGATATTTAAACAATTAAATAAAAAATTAAAATTCTATTGAAACAATTTTCTAACAAAAGATCAATTCCAACCACTTATGGAACAGTTATGAAAACTCACTTTCTCCAGTCATCACGGCTTGGGTATATCGACTAGGAAGCATCGATGTATATCCATAAAAACTTGATTGCTGAACTGTAATGTTATACAGAAGATAATCAAATTTTCACAGTGTATTAATAGTTAGTAATTAATTGTAAGCTAGATTGTTAGCTAAATTTATTGGAAAGATATTACAACAGTTTCAAATTATGCAGATGTAATCCGAAAATTTTTTATGTACAGCAAATATAATCGGAAGTCTATAATACATATAATAATGAAAAAAAAGAGACCTAAGCGTAGTTGTAAGTAAGTAAGTAACAAATTTTGTTTTACCAAAAGTGTAAAGAATGCCAGATATTTCAAAAACATATCAAAGATTTTTATTAAAATAACGAAAGCATGAATGTATGTAACAATATAATTGGTTTGGATTTCTTGGAATATTTGTTAAACAATATTCACCAAATAAATGATATTAATTAATCAGAGAATAAATAAACGCTTGTAACATTGCTCTATTATTATAATATTGACGAATAAATGATCAATGATGTTTTAACTTTACCTGTACAACCGAGCGATACTATTGCAACGGCCACCAAATTGATAGTATAAGAAGTTGCAACGCCGAAAAGTTCCCACCAAATTTCGCAGATCACCACAAAATTCAGAGTAACGAAGGATACCAGATATCCTAAGCATTAAAAAATTAGATTATGCATTCAAAATAAAACATCGCTGATTCTGATTTGGAAAAATCTTAATTAATCACGTCTTGTCAAATGACTTGAATAAATCAGAATCGTTAGTGATTTGCTGTTTAGTGCAATTCATCTTTGTTATCAAATCGTTCTAAGCTACGCTGAAACGTGATAAAGTCATTCAAAAATTTTATTTGGAAAGTTTTTACGTATGTATGTACATACAAATATTATGAAGAAAGTTTAAAGACGACGATCGTAAATGGTATCCTTTTATATATATTTATATAAATATATCGCGAACACGCGCACGTTCACCCAAATGTTACTCGATCACGTTAATGACAATTAGTGTCTCTGCACGTGTCTTACCAAATGTAATTCGCGTGTTGAGCGACAGGGTCTCGACTAGAATATTGTTTGCAAAGACTGCGAAGAAAGCCATAATGATGTAAACGACGGACATGTCGAATATGACGGTAGTTCCCGGATATCTAGCTTGAAAATAATCCACCGCTATAATGAAGCTGTAACAGACAATGGCATAATTCGTCGATACAACTCGTGAGATTTTTAATCAAATTCTTTCAAACGCGCGGTTAAGTTTGTGCTACGTGCTTTTTTTTTTAATTTCTGCTTTTGTTCACTGTACAAGACTACGCGAACGATGGTGGCCAAACATCGGAGAGGGTCATTCACGGCGTTACGTATTATCACTGATTCTCTTTGAGCAGCCAAAGTAGAGTCTATCTATAGGAATACTGGCTTTAAAGATTCTTGATTTCGCTCGACTGAATCATGAATTAACATGTGTACGAGGGATAATATCATAGGTATTGAACGTTGTCGTAGGACCTGTTATAAGGTAGAAGAAAGCCTATGCCGCCGAGGATCAGAGCCATGTAAATGAAATTGCATTTATCGACGGGCGGCGAGAGATGCGTGAATCCGTTGGAGAACTTGAACTCGTTCATGCCCCTGGCTTTGCCCAGCTGGACATATCCCCGGCTCAGATTTTCGTCCATCGTGCCGGAGGTGGAGACAAGGAAGCGTCGAAGGCGAAAGAAGAGTCGGAGGAGATCGGCGACTTGGTGCTTGGACGAGCTTTTCTAATCCATCGTACGGAAACGGGCGAATGTTCCGCCGCCCGTTTCTTCCTGCCGGGCCGGAATACTTGGATCACGCACCTGATCACTGCGCGATTTATTTCCTCGCGTACTGCGTACGCCGAAACTCTTCTTCTTACCCTCGAGCGCATGCTTTGACATTTACGGCATTGATTTCTGCGCGCGCCGACTTTCCACGCTACCCTGCGATGGAGTGCTACCCAGTTTTCGAAATCCGAAATCCCCGAAATCCAATACTTGATTGACATCCTGCGCCAGATATGTTTCGTGTTCGAATTGCTCGATGATTACTGCATCCACGACGATTCACGTATGCCGATTCGAGAAGAGATTCGAGGCACGTAATATGTAACGCATAAAAGAGTTTCGCTTTGATCGCTTTTCTTCTTTCTCTAAAGGAAAGCATTATTATATCATCGAAGCTATAATGCACACTCAAACAGCATCGGATGATCGTTCAAAACTCAAAAAGGATTCACTTTTTTTAAATTTTTTTCTTTATAAAAGAAAAAGGATTCTATAGTTTGAGTAAAAAAATTCTTTTTTTATTCGAAAAACAGCTAAAAATCACTGACAAAAAAGCGAATTTTTTTCAACTCTTAAGATTCTTTTATACACAAAAATAGGATGAAGAAGACGACGTCATTTCATAATTCGGGAATTTTAGAAAGAATTCCTTTCGCATCTCACTTTTCTTTTTAAAAAAATTTTTAAGAGTTTCAAAAGATTCGCTTTTCGCGTTCACAAATTTTGAATTAGTGCTCTCTTTTTCGGATACAAAAGGATTTCTTTTTATACCCGTCCGCATCAGTGGAAACCTTTTTTGAAAGGATATCATTTGAAATGGACTACGTTAATTTATTAAACTTATAAAAAAACATAAAAAAAAGTGAATCGATTTTTTTTGAGTTTCGAATGATTATCTGTTGTTTTGGTATGCCGGCCTTTAATAATATGTGATATTTAACTTGCCTGCACCGCACACTCGAATCTGCACGACGCGACGCACGGAGACGATCCAAGCCAGCTATAAGGGTGACTGCATCCAAGTTCCGATTATTCTAATCGCCGATTAATTTCGTTGTGACCAGCATAGTTATTGGTCAATTTCACTGTATAAGCCAATAGCTATTTAGTCACAACGGAATTAATCGGTGATTAGTTTAATCGAAACTTGGTTGCAGTCAGACTAAGTTGCCAGATGCCATTTTTGTATCGTCAGTTGATTAGAGCTGCAGACTGCAGTCGGTAACTCACTTGCCTTGAGGCAAATAAAAAGCTATTTATTCATTATGATACATTCTTATATATGTATACGTCGACGTACATACCTAATATATCTCGAAACACTTCGTGCCGCCTCACGTATGTATGTCCATTTGAATTTTAATCTTTTGTTCGTACTCGTATCAGCTCGGTAAGTTGAATATCATTGATTCTTGCCTTTGATTCTTCCGCGGATCTAAGCGTAGAACCTAATCGTAGTAAAGTCTAGCTAACGCGGACAAGTGAGGTAGCCACCAATCAGAAATCGTCCACGACACCGAGGATACTGTCCGCCAATCAGAAGTAACCAGTCAGCAACTACTGACTATTATCGATAAACAGGCGTAATCACAGGCGTACGACGTGACGCTATGTTGTCGTGCGTAGTATGTATGTACATACGCATACATACTCGTATTAGTTACTAGTGTTACTACTTCAGCACAGTTCTAAGCTCAGTCTTTACTGGTCTTTACTCATGATGATTTGCGATGATCTGCTATGATCTGCAAGTGACATCATCGTGAGTATCGCAACGTCGTAACGTCAACTTGAATATTCTCCTTTGTCTAAGGGAAGTTTCCTGGCTGCCTGGACGCTGGATAGCTCCTCCAGAAGAAGAATTACAAGGGTCTCGACCTTTGTCACTTGTCAGCGCTCGTCGACAGCCGTGAACGGCTCGACGTCATCGTAAACGGCGTTTGTTTAACGCAAGAAAGACATGTCGTTGAATACGGCACACGCCAACGGTGGAGTTCTTCTCCATTCTGGCGAGTGGTAAGCGACAACATCTTGCATCGCCTCCTCCGACGTCGCGACTCCGAGATTTCATACGCTAATATAACGCGAAAGTAACGCGTTTGCGGTCTCACGGTGACTTATGACGGTTTCTGCCGCGCAGTACCGCCATAATCTTCTCGCCCCGACACTCCATATGTCGTCCATATGCGACATTGGCTCCATGTCCTTGCCACTTTACCATTCAGTCAAACTTATCAAACTTACACACGTGCACAATCGTTTACATGAATTAGCTCATCCGTATCCGTATCTCGCCCACGTCAATCAACCTTGCACTAAATTATTGCGCACAAACTCGCGCGAACACGAAATGACAACTTTTGACCGACTTAGCAGATTCTCTCTCTCTCTTTCTAGCATTATACTCTTCTGCGACAATGTCAATATGGAATTTCACGGACAAGAACAAGCGGAGTTTATTGGAAAGAAGCATGGCAGATTGTACCTGACAACGCATAGGATGATCTTCAACGCTAAAGATCAAAAGGAAAGGATGCAGTCGTTCAGCTTCCCGTTCGTTACGTTGAGCGAAGTGGGACTGGAACAGCCGGTTTTCGGTGCTAATTTCATAGGAGGCAAATGTCGTGCTCAACCGAACGGCAATTGGATTGGAGAGTGCAAGTTTAAATTGAGATTCAAGAGTGGCGGAGCGGTGGAATTTGCTCAGGCTTTGCTGAGAGCAGCAGCGATGGGTAAGCGAACACAACGTGATTCCACGTACCGAGATCTTTTTTTTTTTATTTATTTTGTCTTTTCTACATCGCGACGAACAGATAAGATTAAGTATATATTACGAAAACAAGTTTTGCGATCAAGTTCCACTTGAATACAGGCGATTATATATTCCACGTGCTTTTAGCTCAACGCAACGGTCCAGCGATGGATGCCCCACCGCCTTATACACCTCCATTGTCCGATTGGTACCCGGCGCAACCTTCGGCTTATCAACCTCCTACAACTGGATATTACGGATGGATGCCTCCAACCAACGTGTTCCCAGATGCTCCGCCAGGTTTGATTGCGGCTCTTTAATTTCCAATATTTCAATTCTAGATTTATTGATTTAGCTGCATAAAAAATATTATTTCAAGTGTTTCTACAAAGCACGCATCTATCGCTCTCGCTATTCTCATAGCAACGCTTATTTAATTGTTCAATTGAATAATCTTAGAAACGGCATCTTTCAATTTCATAGATAGGCGGTGTTCTCACATTATGAGAACATCGTGTGCAAAACTTTTATAGTTTCTTGATGACCCTTTTAGTTAGTATTTGACGAGATAAATAATATTGATCTTGTTAAACTGACTTGACTTATACTTTGACGTTTCTATTTAACACCCTCGAGACTTAAAATTAAAATGTTTGCTAGCGAAAATTGCATTTTCTCCTAATATTATTCAAGTGCATACTGTATGCCTTGTTATAATGTTAAAGTTTTATAATATGTAACGTTTAATATTAAAAGTTAAAATTGTAAAAATTTGCATTAATCCGATCAATCTGGTCTGCAACACAGCATCCTGGAACGTTAGCCATATAGTTGAACACGTCCCTGTCATCGTTGCATAGTGACCCTTTGTTTGTCAAACATTTTTAGTGACTCGTAATATATGTATAAAATTCATATTAACGTGCTTCCTCTTTTCTAGGAAATACAGTCTTTATGACGGACAGCCCGCCACCGTATCCCGGCATACAGCCAGGATACGGATACGCGAGCGGCCCGCCACATCAAGGCGCCGGAGCTGCAGCGAGTCAACCAGGAGCTCCTCCCGGATGGGCTAATCCGAATTACAATAGCCAGCCGATGTCCCATGCAGGTGCGTATCCCGGCGGTTATGGACAACCGCCTTATAGCAGTTATCCGCCTAATCCACCACCGTATTCGACACATCCGCAAAGCGGTTATACGCAGCCTGGACCTTATAATCAACAGCCGGGACTTTATAATCCATATCCACGTCAATACTAACAAGTTGTAATGAATATATATACATATATATATATATATATAT
>JAJVSH010000061.1:919107-939211 GCA_021460005.1 Tetramorium alpestre | reverse complement strand
ATATATATATATATATATAAAACATATAGAATATTAAATATTGATTAAAGATCATTTTTGCTGTTTTTATTTAAACCTGTCAATTCAAGATTTCGCCTAAAAATGAAAAGATAGGTAAAAGGATTAACGCAAATATTTACTAAATTTGAAAGTTTTAAGCATTAAGCAATACATTTGCGTAACATGTCCTTGCATGATCTAGAAATAAGATTGGCTTTCACTTCACTTAATTATCTCGTAGTTGTCAGTTGCTCCGTAAGCAGTTTGGACAGACATATAATAGACTGTGTTTCAAGTCCACTCTTAATCCGCGTTCTTATATTGTGCATTTGAAATATAATTGTTCATATATACATGAGTGCATAGACAAATATTTTTATCGATTATTAAACTATTTGCATTCAAAAACGGTTAAAAAACGGATAAAATTTGATAAAATTTACAAAATCATGCCAGAACAAAATAAGTCCAGAACATCGAATAGAAATTATATTTGTATGTACTTTATTAATATCAATATTAATAATAACACTAAAAATATGTGAATTAGATTGTTTACTTTTATCGTCATTGTATTAAATTTTAATAATATGAGATTGGTGCTTTTCAATCATAATCTTTATTTAATATATAAATTTAAATAAAAAAGAATCATTTATTGCAATTTGTCAATTTTTATATTAAAAAATTTCTATATAGAATTTATAAATCTTTTAAAATAATTATGTTTATTGTAATCTTACTTGCATCTCCAAACTTAATTTGTGTAAAATGCTATTTCGCTTCATTATCATTATAATTTAATAAAAAAAGCGTGATATTTTTGTTAAGAAAACGGCTTTCCTTTCAGAATTTAAGAAAAATTTAGACAAAAATTTAATGCGGTAATAATGTGACACTTTACTTTTAACTTGTATTCAATTACATTATTCCACGATGCTGTTCTTTTCTTTTATCAGATGCAAAGGCTGCTGAAGCTGCACAGAGCGCATATTATGATCCTAATAGACCTCAATGTGCTTATGTTCCACCACCAGAATATTACGTAAGTGTTATATTTTAGATAGATGTAAAATATTTATACTAATGTCCAAAAGTTTATATCTGTAGTGTTTTTGAATTTATTTATGTATATTTTTGTTCACATGAAAATGCTTGCCTGAAAAACATTTCTTGTATTCTTTGATTTTTCTTTGATTTATTCTGATATGAAGCAAGATGCTTTGTCTCATTCTTGTGACACTCCATTTTATTTTTATTACGCGCAATATAAATTATCTTATTGTAAGTTCACTATCAGAAGATATCTCAAATATTTGTCGCATTGTGTACTTGAGTACACATTGTGTACTTGACATTATATCTGTGTCTGTATGTGTCAGGGGTAGAATATTTTTATTCTCTTATATAGAAGATGGACAAATTTCGTATATACATATTTGAAATGTGTGTATGTGTGTGTGTGTGTGTGTGTGTGTGTGTATATTTACAATATTATACAAATACATAATATATTTCATCGGTATATTTCAGGAGAGTCCACCAGCCTACACAAAGAAATATCAGTGAAAATGTACACACGTTATACAAGCTAATTATCTAGTGCAATCGATATGCATTCCACTTTAGGCGATACTGCAAATTTGTATGTTGTCGCGCATTTAACGTAACAAACCGTCGACGTTTGTTATGTAGCAACATAATCTTGAATCTAGATAGGTTCAAGATGATGATTGAAGGTGCACTAGGTTTTTCTCGTTACAGCTATGCAATGTTAAAGCACAGGTATTACTGCAGATATTGCAATATTGCTATATATTAATGCGAGTATTAACAATAATTTCTTATGTACGTGTTATTTCTTAAAAACGATTGTATTGTTGTGTTTCACACGAATCTATATAATTATACAGAATAAATGTTTACACACATGTAAATACATGTAAGTGATTTGTATGACCATGAATTTGCTATAAATGAATATGTATATATTTTACGTTTTTATTGAAAGTTTCAAAAATACACAATATATCAATAATATGACACTGTAGTCGAGCAATGTAGTCGAGTGTAAAAACAAAGTTCTATACAAGTTCAATATCGTTCTTTGAGTACATTTTTCGGAAATTATTTTCTCAATAGCTAGAGAGAACGCGAGATTATTTCTATTTACAATACAATATTCATAAAAGATAATTTATATTACAAGGAGATATTCTTATATGAGCTCTCAATAGCTATATATTTAAAATGCGTTCAACTTAATACCTTTCTGTTTAACAATATAACTTTATTCGTTATGACAACAATGTATAACAAGAAAAAATATTAACATCAAATAACGGAATACTGGCATACGAAATGGCATATACTGTATCCAATTTCTCTAATCGATATTTGATAAAAAAAAAAGGATAAAAAACTGCCTAGAATCCTATCCAAGCAATGTTAGCAAGTTATAGATGTACGCTCGGAGATACGCGTAAAAAGCTTTAAAAAGTCTACCCGTACTCGGAGGTAACTGTCAAACTAAGATTTCCGTTTTCGATGTGAGTACTGTGATACCAAATCCGCGTATCCAACAGTACGACATCCGTTACATCGACAAAGAATTTGAAAGATTTACATTCGCTATCGCATTCCGGCGTTGGAGCTACGATCCATGTTTTGCTACCTATTACCTGAGCTTGCCACATGAGTCTCGATATGTAATCCAGCTACGGAAGGGAATCAGACATATTTGTAAGTATTTGTAAGATGACATACCGTCGCACGCGGATAGTTGTTGGACTATAAAACTCACGTGCATAACGGCACCTTCCTCGTAGCCCATGAAAATATAATTGCTGTACGGAATTTCCGCGTCATCCGGCAAGAAGTGAGGTACGTTGTAAAACTTGTTCATGGCATCTAAGATCTGTGGATGGCAATTTTTCCAACCGACATACCAGGGATCTTCGTCCTCTCGATGTAATGCTCGATCTTTGCTCATCGCAAATACCTCGCGCAAGTTCGCAAAGTTACTCTTAAAATGCAAAAACTGGCATTCCTCTTCTACTGATTCGTAGGCACCCTCGATACGCTCGTACAAATTCCGAAAGAATTCCAGGGTAAATTCTTTACGCGCAGGCCAATCATAGATTGCATTCTTTATTATCATAGGTCGGGACGAATAGGAATAAGAGCGAAATTCCTCTTTGGTCAAATTTGGCAAGATTAACGGCGCTTCGACGTCGCGACAGTAATCGCACGTCGTTATCGGTCTCGTAAATTCCCATACGAGATAATTATTTGGCAGTAAGCATCGAGTTCCTTGAAAACTCTTAATTATATTTGTGTAAAAATATCTATTAAATATGCCATAAAGAAATGGCATCACGAGCATCACCAGCAATTTCTTCGAAGGTGTTGCAAAGCTACGATTCTTGGCACTTTTTGCATCACTAGTACTAGTCAGAGTAACGGTTTTTAAATCGTTTATCACAGCCCCGTGTTGGATATAATTTTCAGTTAATTTAAGAAACGCTTTTTGTATAAACTCTCCACTGTTTTCTGTCGCTGCCATTTTAGAGTAATTTCGATAGATCTTTGATTGATCCATCATTCGTATCTCTGCCTCTCATTTCGTTCGTGAAAAGTCATTTCGAGTTACTTGCATTTCGTACTTTTGTGATTCATGACAGAATTGTGAGACATGAGCGAAGTTTATTTTCTGTTTTGGCATAAGTTTGTAGAGAATGCGAAATATAATTTGTGTGTCTCAATATATTTCACTCTCTCACTCTTGTACCACGCGGTATCACTTGCGTGACAATTTCAATTGATCTTAGCAATATATTAATAGTAATTATTACGATAGAGAAAGAGAGAGTATGTACGTGCTGTATGTAACATCACTACCACTTGTATCCCATTTTAGTAATCGCTCATGATGTGCTAGCATCGTGCTAGCATCGCGCATATCGATACGTACACACATTTATCATTGCCCCGACAAATGCGAGATATTTGTACAGTATATGAATCATTTGCTTTATTTAGATCTTGACGTGGTTCGGTTGTTTACATTATCAGAAGATTGCCAGATGATATCTGTGACTTATATATAAATTCAATGTTTGACACACACACGCACACACATACACACACAATATTTCGCTATGTCATTTCTCACAATGGTCCAGTGCAGCGCATCTTTACGCAAAGACAAAATCATCGGTTTAAGAATACAATGAATATATACGACGATAAATAATACAGCCCATATTTACATGCTTGTACACGCAACATCTTGAGTTCGTCCTTGAGCTACATACTCGCGTACTGCGAGCTGCGAGAGCTTCGAAGCTGCTATCGATTATACGACGGAAACTTTCATCTCTCCCAGTTGGTGGGGATTCTCCTTCCAATGGCATTCACATCTGTCTTAGAATGGAAGTCTGCTTTAGTCGCGGCCAAGTACTTTAACAAGACATTTCCTGCGTATTCGTATGTTCAACAGATGTGTCTGCAGTCTCCATTAAGAAAAACAGCTTGCATTATGACACACGTGTGTACGTTTGGAAGAAATTTTCGGCGCATAACATGCGCCAACAGAATAGTATATATGAATTGATATTACTGTGTCCTGTAATCGGATAGAACTGCGATTAAAACGATTAAGTATTAAAAAACAAAAGTCTCAGAAATATTTATTTTATCAAATCACACAATTAATGTACAAGTCCCATTCAAACCAACTTCTGAAGTAGATTTCTCGACACGTGTCAACTGTCATAAGAATTACTACAAATTTTGATTTATTTTATATTCTTGCGATAATACGATTCAAACGGTACAAAACCTAATTTACAGCAGTTACAACGCTAAAAAGTATACATGAATCTTTTATGCATAATTCTTACAGAATGTGATACAGCACGGTATATGGACTCGTTTTGACCTGTCTTTTTACATTTTATTTTACTACTAGGCCAATCACAAACGGTTGAACGGATTTTCGTAATTTTATTCAGCGCGAAATTCGTTGTTATTCTGCTGTTGAGTTCATGTAATCATATTAAAGTATAAAATTATCAATCCATCTTTTGTTTACAAGGACTTTGCTCAACTTTGCTCAATAGTAATATAATGTGCTATAGTCTATATATTACGCAAAAAAGGTGTGTGTGCGTGTGTGTGTGTGTGTATTTGTTTTCTTTTTGTTTTAAAAGCTGTACAAAAAAGTAAAATTTTGTTAAAATTTAACATGTATACCAAGAATAAATCTCATATAATTTTTAAATTATGAGTTTATGAATATACGATTATTGATAAACTCAATGTTATGTGAAAACTATAAGTTGCACAGATAATAATCACTTAAAAAATTTGCTTGTAAATGCTATGTTATGACTTAAACCCTTTCGCTATGGCGCGCTTCTAATAAGAGCACAAAAAGCAAATTTTTTCGGTGCAGACAACGCTTAGAGAAAATGTTTAATGAGTAATAAAAATAAAGTTGCAGATATTTCAATCATCCGAAGTGATTTTTTTTTTAAGTTGTCTACAATCATATCCAATTAAATCATAAGTATCTTTTTTGTAATATATATAATTTTGTAATATATATTGTTTTTATCTTAAATGTCGAAAACTGAAGAGAATAGAAATATACGTTCTTACCATAAATAATCCCTCATATGTTTCTGGACATAAATGTATGCCCAAAAATCTTTGCAGCGAAAGGGTTAATTGACGTATATGTGAGTTACAAAAACTGTTGCCTTGTTAAATAAATAATACAAATAATGCATTAAATAATTGAAATTGAAATTCTTGGTTATAATATCCACATGAAAATAACATTTTTTCTTGCAAAAAGGATTTGTAAACAAATCGAATTGAAACTAATTTATAGATTTTATAAATTTTGAATAAAATTTGTAGACATATCTCGATAGAAAAAGAGTTTTGAAATTCACCGTGTCAAAAACTCTACGTAATATTATCACAACACCGTATTAATATTATGGAAGTTTCACTAATCACAGTTCTCTCAAGACTGCCTTACTTTCAGCAGTGTAGAAAATTCAGGGGCATACACTTAAATCTGGATTATGAAAATATAAAACATTTGGCATAATGATTATATTCGTTTTTCCCACGAAATCAAGACTAGTCACCTAAATTGTTTTTGTAACGGGACAAACTACGTTTATTGGGTATTCTCCGCAATACGACGACAACTCAAAATAAATTATTACTTACTGTTAGAAATGTGTGTGTGACTAGCTGACAGTTTTTATGTCAATGTAACAGCAGTGTTTGTATCAATTTTTACACCCGCGTAAGCTTTACAGAAATCGAAATTTCCAGCGATTATCGATCAGAAGTAACACCATTTGCCAAGAATAGCATCCTTAATAGCCGCAATGTACTGCGCGGGAACCCAATATATCCAATATCTCGATGCTTCCGTAGTGCCTAATTGTATTGCCTGCAAGTTTTCAAGATTATAATCGGATTAATTAAAATGATTATTAAACTTGGAGTGAGTATAATACACGGCGAAGCTAAGCGCAACACATACCATAATGTGATATTCAGGATGATCGTGAATAGGTTCACTGTGCACACCTTTTATCGAATTCATAGGTATTTTGTCTGTCCTTTCTTTCGTACCAATCCAAAGTTGATCTTGCTCCAATTTAAATGTTAGTCTGACTTTTCCTCCAGACTTGTTTAACATTCCAGCTAATGGAAATTCAGGTAAAGGTTCCTATTGTATCGTATCAACCGACAGAATCAGTATTAGAACAGATTTTGATGTTGTGTATACATACATACACACATATATATATATATATATATATATATATATATATATATATATATATATATATATATATATGTGTAAAATATAATTATACAGATTATACAACCTTGCTATCTAGTATTCCTGGCATCACGTCCTCTGGGATACCTTTATCTAAAACTTTCCTATGGACTTTTTGTTGCGAAAGAGGTTCTTTGCTCGCCGAAGAAACAGCCTCGTCGACAAGGTCCTGTTTCGTTGGAATTGACACAGCCAATACGTCATCTAACTTTGATCCAACTATCATGACTTTGGCACCTTAAACATTTGTTGTAAAGCAAGCGTGACTATTTTATTCGTCATAAAGAAGGAATAAGATATTTTGCTGATTAAAAGACATATGCAAAGTATGCCTCGATGGATTCGTACCTTTTGTGACTCCCAAGCTTCTAAGAGTCTGATCGTCTTTGGCTAATCCTTTAAACATAACTTTCTGCATTGGTTGCGGTACCGAGATAATTTTTTGCAAATGTGTCTTCAACTCGGCAACTGTGCCATCTAAAGCAAAATTTACACTAATCTTCTGTTTATTGTAAATCACTGTAAAGTCTATATTCTCTGTGATGGATGCAGGTTCTTGCAGAGTAGCCGCAGCTGTGTCCTCCGTGTCGTTGACACTGTTTTCGCACTCCATCGTAGATTCCTTCGCGTCTGCCGCCAAATTTTCAATGGATTTTGGACTCGACGGGATTTCCGGGCAAGGAGACGAGTTGCAACAGCTGTCATTGTTGTCGCCCTTTACCGTATCTAGAGAAATGATAAAGCAAGACGTAAACATGAAGGCGAAAATCTTCAATCGAGAAGGCGAAAAATTCTTCCTGGGTTGCAGACAACTATTATAGGTATCTCGAAGATGAAACCGATCGCGACTCGAGTTGTCTATGATCGGTATACCGCAGATGCGAGGGCGAAGAACGCGGGATTGGGATTGTTGGCATCAGCAATCAGCATCGCGAGAGCCAGAGCCAGAGCCAGAACTGGCCAGAACGGTTAACCGGTGAAAGGTTAGCGTTTACGGCAGCTCATTTGGAAAATACATTTGTATGTATATACATTTCGGCAGGGTGCGCAGGGTTGATTTCGGCTAATGGGTGACGGCACAGACAGACAGACGCTCGGGAGGACAGACGCGCGAGGAAGAGAGCCGCGTCACGCAACATCATCTGACGTACACAAACGCAGCCTGCACCCGCGAGTCGTGACTGGTCCCGAGGAAATCCTGCGCGATCTGTTCGCCCGCCGGTCAGATTTCTCACGCGATCGACTGGAAGGATGGTAAAGCGGGAACGAAGGAGCAACGGAACGTCGGAAATTTTCGCGGAAAGCACGAAAACGAAACAGGATTCAGCACGTACCCACGTACTCCATGTTGAACCGTGTTCCGTTGGCCAATCAAAATTATCACAGAGAGCGTTACGCATCGTGATATTCGTGATCGCGGTGACGCACGTTCCTCGGAATGACTTTCGAATTTTTGAATCTATGTATGTACGTACATACATACATACGCGCTTCGTGCGTTTACATTTTCTTTAATATATTACATTTTTTATGTATTATTATTATTATTTTAGAGAAAGAGAAAAGTAGACGGTCGTGACAGGACTCGGATTCTTCGCCACTTTCTCTACGACGTCAGTCCCAGCCAACAGGCAGACTATACTACTGTATAATACTGTAACAAGTTTCCAGTTATATTGCAGTAATGTTGCAATACCGCTGCAGCATTACTACAACATTCCGTGTTGGTGCACGTTCCATACAGCACAGAATATTGCAGCAACATTGCGACAATTTTTCATTCTGCTCATGATGTTGATGTATCAGGTGCAAAAAGTTTGTCATCGACTTGACGAAACTTTGACGAAATTCTGACAATCTTGGATAAAAAAAAAATATAAAATACAAAACGTCATTTCGTCGCGTACCAGTCGCGTTTAGTTTCGAGGCGTTAATTTTACATTTCTTGCTAATGATTTTGTTTCATTTATAAAAGAAAAAGATTTCTTTCCATAATTAGCCTTTCTCTCTCAGCGAATAGAAACAAGGGCCCGTATTCAGAGCGCGTTTGCTAAAAGATTTTGGCGCGTTTTTATGTCATTCTATCTTTATCATTCAGTAAACGTAAAACGAGGATAGAAAGACATAAAAACATGCCAACATCTTTAGAAACGCGTTCAAAGTGATTCAAAGTACGGGCCAAGAACCTCGGATTGCCTCGGATTCATCGGAACTTGAGACGCGATGTGAAAAAAATGAGAAGAATCGTTACTATCTTGACGCTACATATTCTATGGAAACGGATCGCGCGTGCTGCCATGCAGCGTGCTGCGTGTTGCGTGGAGAGAGAGAAAGAGCGGTGAGGTTAGGTGTGAAAAAGGATACGTATTTTTCGTGGGCTAGAAAGATTCGCAGTGATTTTTCGCGCATATTTGACGAGACATAAAATGGCGACAACAGGACGTTCCGCTTTCTCTCAGGACGGCCAATATTACGCGTCATGCGGTAATGACGGCAAGTTGAAGATCTGGGAGACCGCGAGTGGCCGGCTGAAGCATGAATACACTCCTAATCGACATTTATCGTCACCCTGCAGCGTCATAGGATGGATCTCGGTGAGCCCGCAGCCGGCGGGCAACGTATCGGTAAATGCGCCATGTGCTCTTTAATGCCGCCACCGCCGCAAATGTTCCCCCTTTTTTCGCTCTATTTATGTATGTCATCTACGATTCGAAGCCTCGACTCTTTTCAATCCTCGTCCGCTGACATTCGTCCATATATACATATAAATATATTTTTTTTTTTCCCTTCAAACTTCGCGATACACAACTTTCCACAAAGGTTATGTTAAACGCACGTTCGATTTTTTGCATCGAGATAACGTCCATCTCCTGCTCAATGTTTCTCGCAAATATTTTCACGGCGAGAGATTTTTAGACCAATGAGATCTTTAGACTTGGCCAAATTTTGCACACATTAAAATAAATATAAAATAGAAGAAATATGCTAGAAACTCTTACTCTAATAATAAGCCTACAATGATGACACTTTTTTTTTTTTGTGTATCTTTTAAGCCGTTGCCAAGAAAGAGGCGCAAGAGAAAGTCAATTTCGGAAGAGATCGATCGCAAGGTTGTTGTGGCGATGGGTTCGACAAACGGAAAGATCATCTTGTACGATGTAGCAGCTGCCGCCGTCAGTGCTACGTTGGAGAACGGTCATTCCTCCGCTGTTACGGCACTCGTTTGGTCAGCATGCGTCGGATTGATTACAGCGGCCAACGATCATCACATAGTGGAGTGGAATCTTCAGGAGAATGGAATTAAATGTAAATGGAAATCCGGCAAGGCGAAAGTTACGGCTTTGGCGATTCTATCTAATGGAAAATCCTTGCTGTCTGCGGAAAGAATAATCAAGTGGTGGAATTTAACGACCAAGCACGTGATCCGCACGTTTACTGGACATGCCACGCCAGTCACTTTTCTTCATACTATACAAGTAGACAGTGCAACCAGTTACCTAATCAGTGGGGCCTGTGCAGATAATCATCTTTCTGTATGGGCGTTAGATAAAGTATGTTGCAGTTTCGTTTCGTCATTAATCTTTGACACAGTCTATAACCAGCACCAAAAATGCTAAAACTTCTTAATTCAATACTGACATAAAGATTTTTATAGAAAAATTTTCATAGAGAGGAAAGGCGTTAATAGTTACATAACGATTAAAAATAAAGATAACATGCCATTGTCGTTTCTAAAAGTTATCTTAATATTCTCATCTGTTCATGATGTCTTAAGCTCAATGTGCAACTCCGCTTGTATAACTTTGTTAGATTGAATTTTAGTATGTTACGCTTTTCGTTGTCATTTGATTATCGTATTATTAAAAAGTAGGAATATTTTTACAAAAAAATAAATTTCTTTTTATCTCTGTTTAGAATAAAAATGATAAAACATCGATAGCAACACTAGCCATGCAAGATGAAGCTACGTCCATCTCGATACTTGTTGCGGAAGACGCGCAAGTCATCGTGGTGGTTACTACTCACGCGGGTCAAGCACACGTGTTCAAGTATCAGCCGAATGGACATACCAAACCGTTGAAACCATCTCTTAACATTGCGGTAGCGGCAGATGTAAATCAGAAGGAAACTGTTCAACAGATTCCAATTTTAGCGGCTCACTTGACTGAAGATGAAAAGCTATTATTAGCGTATGGTAGTTATCTGAACTTGACATTCGAGAAAGTTATTCCTGACTTTTCGGACAAAATGCAATGTTTAATCAGATCGGAAAGATTGGATACAAAAAAATTCAAAGAGAGAAAAGAAGAGACAATTTCTAAAGTAAAATCTACCTCGATAGAAGATGTTGAATATCTTGCACCAGGTAATATATTTCGTAATTATATGTCTTCTCTTGTAGTTTATTATATATAAAATTCTGAAAATAAAAGTAATTCGGATTCAACCAGACATTTTAACCAAAGATGAAAAAAAAGATAGAAAAAAGAATGCTGCATTACAGGAACAGGAGCTCCGACACAGAAAAGAAACAGGACTACCTCAGGTTCTCAGTTACTCTTGAAAGATAGATTGGAAAATCTTAGTTTAAATGCAGACGCAAATACACCAGGAAGGATACCAACGAAAGGCGCGAATATGACGCAATTATTGATGCAAGCGTTAAATAGCAAAGATAAAACCATTTTGACGACGGTGCTGTTTACTAAAAATGAAACTGTAATTCGTAATACCATCGCAAAATTACCAGTGCAAGCAATTACGCCATTGCTTAAAGAATTAACCCTTATGTTGCAAGGCAAAACATATGCGTAATTATATTATATATTTTTTTACATTTATAGATTCTTCTAAATTTTGTAAAACTACCAACTACTTAAAATTTACGTGTCTTTTTTTTAAGACTAATTATTTCATTCGCGTTTTTTTAGGAGTAAAATTGCCGTAATGTGGTTGCAAACTTTGATAATGACTCATGCAGCGCACTTGATGTCGCGACCAGATGTCGCGGAGATACTCAGTCCTATTCTAAGTTTTATCGATGCGAAATTAGTGCTTCTAACGGCTGTACAAAGATTAAAAGGCAGAGTTTCTCTTATAACAGGACAAATATCTCAAGCTAATGAGGAACACAACAAAGACATAACTGAGGAAAGCTTGCTTGTTTATCAAGACCCAGGTTAATATGACGTATCTATATTTCGAAACTTTATACGTTGAACTGGATATATTAATTATGTTATCGGAAATGTATGTAGATTCATCGGATGAAGGTGCCGATAAAGATGATATTGACCTAAGCAGCGAATCCGATGATAATTGGGAAGAAATGTCGGATCAAGATGTTCAAGATGAGCAAGACGAAGAAGATAACAAAAGCATCAAATTTGAAGACGACGACAATGATGATGTAGACGATAATGATTCTATACATAGCTGAAATCAATCAAGTTGGTTGGTAGAACAAAATAATTGGTCTAACTATTAATCTATTAAAATAAATTACACGAAAAAGATAATTATAATGCAAAGAATATTAGTCGAATAGCATATAATTACTTTCATTTTCTAAGGATTTTATATTAATATGATAATTACTCTTATATAATAATTGACTTTTATCGATTTTATTCTTGAAAAATAATGTTCTACTATTGAGATAAATAACAGAAAGAAGTAAATAAAAAATGTAATTTTTTGTACTATCAACATTATATTGTTTGCATTGTGTTTAGTTACAAATTATATGCTAAATGTTTGAGAGAATAAAGCGTCATTTTTTTATATCGCAATAATTCCTTTCCAGTAAAGATCCAGTAAAGATATCGATTATTACTACAATGGAGCCATTCTTGATGAAAGTAAAGATGATGCTTCAAAAATAACATCTTTTTCTTGAAACATTTATTTTTACTATACATGTGAAGATTTAAAACAGATGGATTTGGAAGAAAAATCAAATAACACGCTTAATAAAACAATCCTGAAAGCTAATGCGTTTTTCTCGTTTATAATGATGATCCTTGTACATTTTATATTTTTCAAGAAACAAGAAAAAAATATATATATACATAAATATATAAAAAATATATAAAAGGAAAAAAAATATATAAAATATATATATATATATATACACACAAAAATATAATTATATATGAATAACGAAGTGAGAGACACGAATACTTTTATACCTTTTTTTCGTTGATCCGTCATTAATTTAGTCTGAATGATGTTATATTTAAATATTAAAAACTGTAATATAAAATAAAAATATTTTCTTTATGCACGAATAAGATTTACTCGCATCGCGCAAAATATGCGATAATTTTTTTGTGAAATTTTATTGACGATATTTAAAAAATTATTACAATATTTTAATATATTATTTTCTAACTTAACTATTGCATACTTTCAAATATAATCGAACAATTCTAGGAATCTAGTAATATTTTTAATAACACTATTAACATTATTAAAGAAGTAATATATAAATTTATATCAAGCTTACGGTATGGAACTATGGAACTAATTGGCCTGATTTGAAATATTATATACATGATGTGTATATAAACCGTTGAAGTAATCAATTTTACTATTCATTTAGTATGTCGTTTATTTTGAGAATATTTAAAAAACCGGTTTTTAAAAGTTTGCTATGACTAATTATTACATCATATGAATACACACATGTATATTACACTAAGTTAAAAATTTTAATGAAATTTCAATTTCGATAAATTTTAATTATTTTTATATGTTCTATATAATGCTTTCTGTATTTTAAGCTTGCACAACTTCGGAAAATCCTGTGTATGTTACAAGTCGGTCAACTTGAATATATCAATATTTAATTTTTTATCCTAATACGAATACAATATTTTATTTTAAAAAATAAACGAATTTTATATTCTAGGAATTTTTAATTTTTCTTATAGACTCGTTACCTTAGGTTGTGTCACAACAACTATTCTGTATGATGAAAAAGTACAAGTATACATACATGTCTTTATGTATTATTCAAGCTATGTGGAAATTACCGATGTGTTACCACATGAATTGTTATTAATATTTTTATATTATCAAATCTTAAAGGCTAAATAAACTTGATAAACTTGAAGAAACCGGCTGGCCTTATGATAAACTGTGTCGCGTGTCGTTTCAAATATCTACGACACACCTACAGCACTATCTTCCAAATGTCTTAAATAATCTCTTTGACTTATAACGTGTTTATAATTTACTAAATTGATAATTCACATTTATTAACAGAAACGATTGCTTCAGTCGAGTAATTGACTAATTATTTGTTATATATATCCGATTATCGGTGTTTATTATTAATAATATAATTTGATTTGCTTGATTTTAATGATATTTAATGATATTTGTAATATTCTGTAAGTAAAAGATATAATAAAGAAAATTTCCTTCCTAGAGATAGTCTTCTCTCTTAAATTTTCATCTTACATTTAAACTACTTTCTGCTTACAATTTGTTATTTGTCATGTATAGTTAGCAACAAATTATACAAACTTAAAAAGTAAATACAGTATAGTTTTTATGAAGGTGTTATTTATATTTTTAATTTCTTAGAGAATATATTTGTAGGATATTATCTCTTTTATGTATTTCATAACTTGTCCCGAAAGAAAAAGCTGTGTTGCAATCCTTTCATCCACATTGATTTTTTCACACTTTTTTATGCATAGTCTATGGATTAAAATATTTTTCTTGACAAACAATTAATGTTTTATCGTTTTATTTCATATTTTTTAATTATATAAAAGTTTAAATATATGTAAAATTAAAATTTAACAAAAATAAAACCTAAAAATAGCTTCGGTCTCATATTGTATATTTTCTAAGAATTGATCTAAGAGAAATTAATTTTATAAATATATTTATCATCTAAAGGCATAACTTGTTGTTAACATTAGAATATAATTTGAATTACGCAAGTAAGATACATACAATATTTGTGACATTTGTAAAGCAAGTGATTTGTAAAAATAGATATTCAAAACTAAAAGATTATTATTTTCTCGACATTTTCATTAAAAATAAATTTCTGTAAGAATGTGTAAATACGAAAAGAATGAGATAAACCTCCTATCCCAGACACCTATCTATATCACGAGCGATAAGAAACATTGCGAAGCCGAGAAGCGGCTAGTGTCTTTTATTATTAATGTATAATCATGTTTACGTAGGAATTTCACCCAAGAGAATATATAGGTATCGTGTTAAATACTTGTTATCACATTAGTCGTAAGAAATAAAGTATGAAAAAAATATTAAGATAACGAATACCAAACCAACTTGTGTTAACAAAACAATTTCTGTTATGGAGTTTTATAGATGATATGTATACAATATATGCATAACTTACCCATCCACTATAATTAACAATCACAAAATTATAGCTGTAAACTTTAAAATTCTATGTGTTATATTTCGATAATCGCATAAATATAATGAATAATTAGTTAATTACTCGACTAAAGCAATTGTTTCTGTTAATAAATGTGAATTATCAATTTATTAAGTTATAACCATGGTATAAGACGGAGAGATATTTAACATTTGGAAGATAGTAGTGCTATAGATGGGACATAGATATTTGAAATATGTGTTGGATATTTAATAAGAAAAATAAATTTCTCAATTATATGTATGTATGTATGTATACATATTTTTATATAAATTATGCGATTCTCTTATGAAACTAATCGTAGTACGAGGAACTTTGTGAAGAAATAAAGCTATTCTTTAAGCTCTTCTATTATGCCAAAAACTTTCAGGCTTTTTACAAAATCACCTTTTTTTTTCTTTGACTTTTATGCCATTGAAATTATATATACGGATTTTTACAAAGATTAGCCTCCATTTATATTAATTTTAAATGGACTCCGTTTAAATAAAATTTTGACATGACACAATATATGAGATTTAAATTATTAAATTTAATATTAAAAATATTTAATAAAATTTAATAAAGTAAAAGCTATGTAATATAAAAAATGGCGACCAATTAATGTGTAAGAAATTTTAATTTTCATTAAATACCTATGTATATGTATATTAGTTTAAAAATCCGGTGCCCCGTTACTTTTATAATTTATCGTTAGTGAAAAGAATCTGTGCATTGAGACGTAGAATAATTGTTGATCAGCGTCGGAATGATTTCTATAGGGGTAATGAAGAAAACATAAATGATGTGTCAACGTAGAGAACGCGTTTGCAAAATTGCGAGAGAGAGAGAGAGAGAGAGAGACATGGATCTGTCATCATCAATTTCTACTACTCTTTCTCTGAGCGCGATTACCACTACGAACGAGGATACCGGGTGGATGGGTATATGGTCGGAAGGTGCGACTCGCGAATGAAGATAACGAGCGAAAACGGTTGAAATACAGACAGGTCGTGACTTGTAAGGTCAGGCGATTAGGGATGAAATCATACAGTTACCGGTATAAAAGCTGGCAGCGGCCATCGGTCAGACATCGTTCTCCTTTGCTGACTCGCGGAGGTAGTTGCTGATCGAGTTTGAGACATCGAAGGTTGATCGTGAAGCCGAACGCGATGCTGAAGGAGCTGCTGTTGCTAGCGCTAACGGCGCTATGCATGTCGGATGGACTCCATCTCACTGGTAAGACAGCCGACATGGATTTCCTTCACAAGCAGAAGAAGATCTACGAACTCATGTTCTTCATCAAGCAAAACACCCTCACCGATACGGAATTCTACGAGATTGGCCGCAATTACGATATCGAGAGCAACGTTGACATGTACAAAGACAAGGTGCCTAAGCTAAAGAAATTTCGCTTTTGGTTTTCTACACGTACTGTTTAATACTCACGATTTTCTCTTCTCCCTTTTCACAGCTGGTCGTCCAGGAGTTCTTGTACTTGTACAAACACGGTATGCTTAACCGTAATGCCATATACTCGCCGTATTACGAGGAACACCGTGAAGAGATGAAGCTCCTCTTCAAGCTCTTCTATTACGCCAAGGACTTCCAGACCTTCTACAAAACCGCCGCTTGGGCACGTCTTTACATCAACGACGGAGTCTTCGCGTCCGCCTTCACCATCGCTGTCTTCTATCGTCCCGACTGCAAATACATGAGATTACCGGCTCCTTACGAGATCTATCCCAATCTATACTTTGACAGCAATGTCATCCAGCAGGCTCACGACATCAAGATGACTCGTGGTAAGTCATCGCACAATAGAGACAAGTCCTCCAAGCGTAACGCAACGAAATTTGATTCGTGTTGGTAGTAAATAATCTCCTGTTTTTATATTCACCACGTCGCGGTCGCAGGACTCGCCACTGCCAACGTAGACAACGTGGACAGCTACATGATCTATGCCAACTATTCCGGACATTTCGTCAAGCCCTATTTCGACGAGGAGTACAAATTGGACTACTTCATAGAAGACTTTGCCTTGAACAGCTTCTACTACTACTTCCGCCAAGTGATGCCGTTCTGGTTCGACTTTAAAGATTTCGACATCCCGAAGGACTTCCGTGGCTACTACTACTATTTCTATCACAAGCAACTGTTGGGTCGCTACTATCTGGAACGCATCTCCAACGATCTGGGCGACATCGAGGACTTTGATTGGAACAAACCCTTCTATCCTGGATACTACTCGACTCTGATGTATCACAACGGAGTCTTCATGCCCCAACGTTCTCGCCACATGAATGTGCCGTTCTACAAGTACAAGTATCTGAAAGTACGTACAACTTTCGACTACCTTTCCGCTAGTCGATCATTCTACGATCATTTTATCTGTCCAGTTTGTAATCCTTTGTAATCTTGTTGTTTGCGACGTTGATCTTTATAGGAGATCGAGGCTCTGGAAATGCGCATCATGAATGCTATCGATCTTGGCTACGTATACGACAAGAATGGCAAGCAGATCAACATTTACACCCCCGAAGGTTTCAACGTCCTCGCAAACCTGATCGAAGGCAATGTGGATTCGTGCAATCATAATTTCTACGGAATGTACGACGCTCTCGCTCGAGATATCCTCGGTTTCAACTTTGACTACAAGGATAAGAACAAGGTGATCCCTAGCTCTCTCCAATGCTACAGCACCAGTATGAGAGATCCCGGATTCTACCGTCTATACAAGAGGATCATGATGTACTTCTTCAGGTTTGAACACGCGATTCTTGTTTCGTTTTCTTCGATTCCCACCCCCGGAATTGCAGAAGCGCTTTAAACGGTTTAAACGCTTTTACTCAACTTGGCCTCTCTGTCTCTCGTAGGTATAAGAAATACGTACCGCATTACACTCAGAATGAACTGATTTTCCCCGGCGTCAAATTCGACGCCGTCAACATCGACAAGCTCTCGACCTACTTTGACACTTGCGACACGTTCATCAATAACGCTCTTTCGGTGGAAAGCTTCAAGGAGGGAATGAAATTACGCGTGAAGGCTCGTCACTTGTGCCTCAACTACAAGCCATTTACTTATCACTTCAACATTAATAGCGACAAAGAGACCAAAGCCGTGCTCAAGATCTTCCTCGGACCTGCCTACGGCGATGTTCACAATGAGAAGGACATCTCTTATCTCCGCGAATACTACAAATATTTCATTGAGATGGACAAGTTTGTCGTAACGCGTAAGTCGTATTTCGATCGAGTGTAATAATATTTTTTTTTTCTTTTTAATTTTCTCTCTTGAGAATGAACCAGTTACCTTTCACGTCGACCCTCTCCGCTTCTTTCAGTGAGATCAGGCGCGAATACCATCGAGCGCCGTAGCTCCGATTCCGTTTACACCATGCCCGACATGATGTCCAGCGATGTATTCTATAAGAAATTGGAGAAGGCCGTTGGAGGCAGCGAACCGTTCACCTACTACGAGAAACTCTTCGGCTTGCCTGAGCGCCTGACTCTGCCTAAGGGTAAACCCGAGGGAATGCGATTCAAGATGTTCTTCTACCTGAGCCCGTTTGACGAGACCAAGATCACGACCGTAGAATTGCCGATCTTTGGCAAGTTTATGTTGGATGGAAAATCATTCGGTTTCCCGCTCGATAGACCGATGTACCCGTGGAAGTTCTTCACGCCAAACATGTACTTCAAGGATGTACACGTCTATCACATGGCAGAGAACGAAAAATCGATGCACTTCTAGACTACCGACCTATTCTGGCAATTGCGTGAGCCCTGAAGAAGACTAACGATAATTAATCGCTTGGAATTGTATCTTGTATCACGAGAGTGATACGAATAAAACAAATCTTTTTTCAATAAAGAATGCTGAAAAATTATGCGTTTTGCAGACATTTCTTTCTTACAGAGCTTACTCAAATCTGCCGTACCTTCTCATACGTACCTTTCCGAATCTCAATTACACTCACTCAAAAATATATGTTTCAATTTCTCAAAGAAATGTCCTCTTCGATAGAACATGTTCGCATTCTACTCGCGTAATTCAGTACCTTTAATTTTCTCACAAATTATTAATTTCTCTTTTAACTTGTGTCGATTAATTATGCATTTTTTCATTTATTTTGCAATTAACTGCAAAATTTTAGAGATATATGTAGTAAAATATGTATATTTTTAATTACTTGTTTCGACATTTAATAGTGTTTCAACATCTAAAGCAATGCAATTTTTACATTAAAGTTTATTAATTAGAGTAAATTAGAGTAAATGAAACTTTATCTTGTAATTCGGGAATTAAGCGAATTTTTCTTATAAGGTAAGAAAAAATATTTTAAATAATAGAACAATATGTATACATGAAGCTGTTAGAAGACTGCCAAAAGACGCGATAAAATAATTAACATTACATGTTAACAACTTTTAAAAAATTAAATTTTAGTAATTTATTTATTGCATCAAAAAGTAAAAAAAATTTGTACAATCGGACTGATAAAGAAATTGGTGATAAATGTTTTAGTTTTACAGATTTAAGTTTTGCATCGACTGGGTCATTATTCAAAACGCGCACAAGTACGCAAAGCAATAATGAAATTTTAGTTTTATAATATGATGAAGCAATTTATATTGTAGAAATAATACGCTTTAAAAGTCATTTCTGACAACAATGTTATAAGTGCTGTAAATTAATATAACTTTAGAATTTCCTTATGCAATTTAAAAATTGCGATATACATATACATATATATGTATATGTATATATTGTGTGTGTGTGTGTGTGTGTGTGTGTGTGTGTGTGTGTGTGTG
>JAJVSH010000061.1:884311-914311 GCA_021460005.1 Tetramorium alpestre | reverse complement strand
TATATATATATATATATTTAACATGTTATTTAACATGTGTGCGATCACCGAAATAAGAACTCGGGCCGCGCTGATAAGAAAAGAGACAAATAAAAGAAGAAATGCGCGTGCAGTAGCGTTTTCCATTGAGTGTGTGTAATTATCCGATGCACAAAGTCGTACTCGAAATAAATTTAAAAGAAACATCCTTTACTACTTATTTCTGTTTTGGCTTTCTCGTGCTCTCTCACTTCAAATTCCACTCCAATCGATCCTTCGTTCCAATCAATATTCTGTTTTTCTTTAACTTTATTATGAAGAAAAAATAGTTTCTATTTAATTTGTTTTATTTGAATAGGAAGGAAAAAAGTTTCATTTACATCTGTTAAATGTGAAGAGAAACAATGATGAAAAATATAGAAATAAATATTAAATACCGATTATCTCTACTGCGTAATAATTAAATTTGTCGAACGAGAAAATATTTTTTTATTTTGATATTTTGCGATACAATATGCGCGATACAATAACTATGCGATTTACTGCAGCCATTGCAAATATACGATTATACGATCTATGACAATACGTATTTGACAAGCAAATTCTTTCAACAGGGACGTGAAATTTTTTAATAATGCACATTTCGAAATAACGTATTATATATATATACACACACACACATATAGTTATACATTTAACATACATGAAAATGTGTGATTGACGTATTTACTTCGACAGTAATGATAAAATTTATCAGTTGAAATTAATGCAAACATCTAAACGTAATTATTATTTCCAGAAACTGACAATCATTATTTAAAAAATATTTTTGATATTTATAAAATATATGTAATTATCACTATTAACTTTATTTAAAACTAGTAATTATTACTTAGATTTATCAATAAAAAATTCATCGTTAAGAGATTCAAATTTATTCTCGAGTCATTAGTTTGAACCTAAATGAACGACATATTGTAAAAATCTAGGAAAAATCTAGACTAATTTTGATTTACGTTTAAAATACATAATTGTGTGCCCGATACAATATATGTGTATGTATACTTTATTTGTACTACATCTATTTTTATTTTATAGCTTAATTGTTATTGCATATTGCATCGTCATCAAACACTATTGAAGAGACATTATTTCAGCTAACCCAATCATAATCAGAGAGTATGCACCAAGATGGCACACTGCAGGATGGCACACTGCTGATTTAGCGTTTATCATGGGTCATAAAACGAGGACATCTTAAGAATTATTAATTATTCTACGAATGTTCAGATATATGACTTTTCTAGACGGCAAACTTCATTAATCGCATATTCTTTTTTCCATCATTCAAGCACAGCTGTTGCTCTATCGATCTATTCGTTATCCGTTATCATATGTACCATAATTTTTACCGCCGATCGACGCGACGCGTTAATTGTATGGCATGATAAATAAATGCATGAAATAAGTGCATCTATTGTTTATCGAATTTCTAAATATGCTGCAATTGACATTTAGTAATAAAAGTTAAAGAGCAAAGCGATTACTCGTAAATTAAATTGTTTTGATTTATCCATCCGTGTATGTATATATAGCAAATTGTATCAAGTAAAAGAAATTTCTCATTTATCTTACGAAAAATATTCTTGCACGATGCTTGGTATAGTTAATTACATTTATAAACGGATAAATAAAATATTTGATTTCGTAGTTTTAACTTTTATTAATAAATGTGCATTAGATATTTAGATTATAATTAGATTTTTTATAAATCTAATTATAAAATTAAACGTCGCGCATCTCATCGCAAGTTCAAAATAGATAGATTTTAGAAAATAATGTTTTAAACAAGAATTCCATTAAGTCTATAAAATTGTATTGCGCGAGATATAAAGCCTGAAATTCAATGAAATCGCTACTTGAGAGGCTTTTATAGTTTGGATTCGAGTCAAAAGTCATATATGATAAAAAGCACATTATTTACATTTGGGCAGTTACTCGTAATCTCGTGTTATTTCTTAAGGGGGTCAATTTAAGCATTTTGACTTGCCGTCGTCATTGTAAACACAATCCGCTGCATAGAACTTGCGCAAAAATACTTTTGTGTCGATCGATTAGGTACGTTCCAAGACATATCCCGCGTGATGACCTCTTACACGAGAACGACGCTTTCAGCTTTCCGATTAATGATATTCGTTTTAAGAACGGCGTTTATCTGTTGGCGTGACACAAGGCATAACCACGGAGAAATCATTAATATGACGTACATATTGGGTGAACTGTTTAACATCGCCGCCTCACGAATCTTGATTCGAAAACTAAGAAAAGCACTTGTACTACATACATGTTACATCAGAGAGAATTGCTATCGTCAGATACAGTGGCCAAGTTTGTCTGTGTCGGGAGATAGGCCATGGAAAATATTTACGGAATTACGGAACAGATTAGCAAATGGTATAGCTAGTATTTATTGGGCGAGAAAATTAATTAAAGTTAAGCAATTAATAATTATTCGATAAATAATAATAATAATGATAATTTTATATTCATGATCAGTCTACTTGATAGGTGATAAAAATTGATAGGACAATGGCTATTGAGCTGTCAGAAAGTGAAATATGTAAAAGCGAAGAATTGATCCGATATCGAATATGATTCGTTCGATGCCCTTATGACCTATCGAGTTGATTGCGCGGCCGACGTAGGTGTATAAAAGTGCGAGCGCGACGTCGAGCGCCGTTCAGAATTGGTCTCGCCTGCAGTGCCCGTTGGAAAAGTTGTTGGAAAATGAAGCTCCTGACGGCCGTATTAGCCGTCGTCGCGACGGCTGTCAGCTTCAGTCTGGTAGCAGCCGACTACAATACCGTCAAGATCGCCGACAAGGAGTTCCTCCTTAAACAGAAGAAGATCTATAATCTTCTGTACTACATCTCACAACCCGCCCTCGTGAATCCTTCGTTATACGAGGAGGGCCGCTCGTACAACATCGAAGCCAACATAGACTCGTATACTAACACGGTAAATACGAAATCGTCGCACGTACAATTTCAATGATCACTCAAATGTATATATAATTATTCCCTAGCGCTTTTTGCCAATTATTCTCATCTGGATCCCTTTGCATCGCTTTCCAGGCTGCGGTGAAGAACTTTCTCTACCTATACGAGTATGGCATGCTTCCCCGGGGCGAGCTCAACTCCCTGTACTATCCAAAACTTCAGAAGGAAACGGAAGCGCTATTTCGCCTATTCTATTATGCCAAGAACTTTGACATCTTCTACAAAACGGCGCTATGGGCACGCATTTACATAAATGAAATGCAGTTTGGTGAGGCCCTGTACACCGCGATTATGCTCCGCGACGATACCAAATTCCTTCAGCTGCCGCCTCCTTATGAAATGTATCCGTACGGATTCTTCAACTCCGAAGTACTCGAGAAGGCACACCATGCAAAACTCTTCGGCAAACTTGGTAAGTTCCTAATTGGAAACCGAGAGTTCAGTTTCCAGTCAAACTGAAAAAATTGTATGCAATTTTCAAAAAGTCCTTTTTATTGTGACGATTATTTCCAATATAATTTCATTAAACCTTTATTGTATTGTAAAGTTTGTATGTTATAATGGTTTTCAAGGTTTTTTTTATTGTTTTCTATTACTTCATTTTCTACAGTTGCAGAGAATCAATTATCAAAAGAATTAATTTTATACTATAGATTTTTAATAATTAATTTAGTCTACATACATGTATATGTATACAATATGTATGTAAAATATATATATATATATATATAGGTATAAATAAATAATGATTTGATTTGAATATTAACGTTTTCGTTATAGACTCGAAGAAGTTTGGTGGCTACGATACCTACATCATTCCGGCAAATTATTCTGGATGGTACATCGCGCGCGAGTATGATCTGGAGCACAAGATTAATTATTTCACCGAAGACATTGGCTTGAACGCTTACTACTTCTACTTGCGGCAAGACTCTCCGTTCTGGCTGAAGGGCGAGGAATTCGGCCTGCAGAAGAATCGCGGGGTGGATTATCTTTACGGTCACAAGCAACTGCTGTCTCGTTATTACTTGGAGCGGTTGTCCAACGACATTGGTAAAATTGAAGATTTCGATTGGCACAATGAGTTCTACATCGGATACTATCCGACAATGACCTATCACAATGGATTGCCGTTGCCACAGAGACCGTACTGGAGTAAATTCCCCTACTACAAATACAAGTACCTGAAGGTAGGAGAGGCTTAGTCTTAATACTAAAAACTAAAAGACTACTAACAATAATATAAGTTTGACCGCGTAGCATAGGCCGTAGACTATAATACTTGGCGCTTACGCCATCATAGCGTAGACGGGAAAAATACTTTAAAATACGGTTAAGATTGCCACTTCTATTGAGTATGACTGCAGTGAGCGCGCAGCGAGCAAACGTATAAATTAATCTATTGCACCGCACTTTCAGGACATAGAAGACATGGAATCACGAGTCGCGGCGGCCATTGACTCCGGATTTGTCTTGGATGCAACTGGCAAAATGATCAACATCTACACCCCCGAGGGTCTCAATATCCTTGGTAACATCATCGAGGGCAACATAGATTCCTGCAATCCCGATTTTTACGGTAGCATCGATGTCTTTGCGAGAAAGATTTTTGGTTACAACTTGGATCCGTCGACCCCCTATCAGATCGTACCTAGTGCCTTGGAATTTTATAGCACGTCCATGAGAGATCCCGCATTCTATCGCTTGTACAAACGAATATTGTCTTACTATTACAGGTATTAATATTTATCTACAAGACTATAATTCTCAATTAAAATAATAACCTTCTTTCAACACGACGAATATAAATATACGTTTCAGATACAAAATGCATCAGAAACCATACAACAAGAACGAAATCGTCTATCCCGAATTGAAGATCGAGTCCTTCGTGGTGGATAAGTTGATCACCTATTTCGATCAGTTCGACACCTCGATCAACAACGGTTTAATGACCGATGACGCGAAAGAGGCTGAGAGTACGTTGGTCAAAATTCGTCAATATCGTCTCAATCACAAACCGTTTAGCTTCCACCTCGCTATCAACGCTGAAAAAGCTATGAAGGCCGTGGTACGCATTTTCCTCGGACCAAAGTATGACATCCATCACAAACTGTTGGATTTCGCTGAACACGCGAAATACTTCTATGAAATGGACAACTGGCTAGTCGATCGTTAGTATCTCGAGATTTAATTCCTTGATTTAAATACTTGATCAACTGGATTATACTATAAATGTGTGTGTGTAGATATGTAGGAAAGAAATTTTAATTCGAGAACCCTTTTATGTTGCAGTGACGGCCGGTGCAAACAAGATTGTTCGAAACAGTCAAGATTGCTTCTTCACTATACCCGATCCAGAGCCGAGCGAGATACTATACAAGAAAGTGCTCAAGGCCTTGGATGGCACCGATTCCTTCTCGTATGCGGAAAGAATCTACGGATTCCCCGAGCGGCTACTCTTGCCCAAGGGTAAGAAGGAGGGTATGCCGTTCCAGATCTTCGTATACGTCAACCCAGTCGAAGGAGAACCGCTCTCGTACATGTCCCGCATCTTTGGAGGCTACAAATTCGATAACAATAAGTCATACGGATTCCCCTTGGATAGGCCTGTTTACAATTTCCGCTACGACGGATCGAATATGATGCTGAAAGACGTCATAATTTATCACAAGGACGAGACAGAATTGAATGTGACTTATTAATCATTGTTTCCGATAAATCTTATTTCATTCAATCGAATCATTTTCGATTCTATACGTGTCTAATTAAAGTATCCATATATGTTTTGTATAATTTACACTGATGAAAATCAGTGGTTCATGAACCACAAATACGATGAAAAAAATTTATCGCTTACACGTTCGCGCGATTAATTTATGATGACTAAGTATTTATATACTCTTGTGAATTTTGCACTTAACGACGACTCTTTTGTTTCGTTGACAGCTTGCACTCGAGCAAGCGCTGATTATTATAGCAAATAAAAACAGTTGCTTATTGACTGACGTAAGATTTTTTATATAGAATGCGAATGTTTTAAAATAAATGTCTCTCTCAAACAAAATCTCGCAGGAAAAAATGTGTATATATATATATATATTGTATATTCCCGCTGCAACTCTGTACACAACGTAGCTTGTATTATAATTCGTGACCTTTAACGGGCTGAATACCTAAAGTCCAAATACCTCTACCGCACGACGCGACGCGACGCGACGGTCAAATACATGGCCAAGGTGAAGGTAAGTGGCCCCTTGAGCGGCGTGAATGGGGCGCGATGCGGGTGACGAGAAATTCAGTTTTGCTATGACCGTTGGCTGGTAGACAGGTTCCAATCGGCTCGCGAGATAGTCTCGAGAAACTCTTGATTGCTGCGGTTCGTGCAAAACGGAAATTTCTTTCCTCCTCGGCCTTTACAGTGGATTAACACGCCATGGAATTTCGCATATTTGTCGTAAGTTACGGATTATTTTTATTTTTATTAGCTTTTCTACCCTCTACACATCACATATTCAGATTAACCAAATTGTGTAGATTGCATCAACTTTTCTACATTTTCTTTCATCTTTGGATACTTTGTGCAGTGTTTCTTTAACAAAAATTTCACATATAAGCATTATATTATTTGTAATTTTTACTATCTATAATTTGAGATAAAAGACAATATAAAAAAGATAATTCTAGATATTCTGATAAAGAAAATTACTTTATCAATTAAATAAAGAGAATTTTAATTTATTCTCAAAGCTTTATTTTGTGTAAATATATATTATAGATTTTCAGACATTTCTTACTTTACTTTACTGCTTAAATTTTGCATTTGAGCTAAAAATTTGCAGATAAAAACAAGAGAAATATCAAGAAATCAGTTGTAGTTGAAAGAATTAATTATAAAAACTCAAATTTAACGCGACATTAAAAACTCTTGATGATTTATCCTAAAACTAAAAAAAAGAGGATAATTATCAAAGAATCTCAATATATCATTGTGCTCTTGTAAAGGTAGAGAGTAATTCGAGAGGTAGAGAGAGAGAGAGAGAGAGACAGAGGGGGGATTTGTTTGTCTTGAAGCTATGTATAAATTATCAGAGGTCATTTAATACACATAAATCACAGCGTCAAAAAATGAATGAAAATTACAATTTTCAAGTCGCCGTATTCTTGAAGTAAACTGGCGACGGATCGTCAGCAATCTACGGCCATGTCCCGCTAAATAAATCGAGTCTACCGTTTCTGTCGATACCGGTTCGGAGGCGTCATTGTCCTCGTAACTGTATCGGCACTTCCTAACGCTCGGATCTACTGCAAGAAAGTAGAACGGACATCCATCTTTTGCCACGGAAAGAATTCTTAAGTTAAAAATGTTAAGTTAAATTTTATCGATTTTCGCCATAGTTCGCCAATAAAGGACTTGCTAATTAATAATTACATCTTTTTACACGCATGTTGGAAATAGACCACCAATAGAAATAGTTCTTTCGCGCACGACGATTTAATCGAACAATAAAGTTGTGCAAAACACAAATGATAGATGTTGTCGATAATATTATTATTATTATTATCATCACCTATAAAAATAAACAGAAGTTCTTTCTCCTTTCCCTAAAGAGACGACAGATTTGATTGAGTGTGCTGTGCAAAACTGTTATGCAAATCTCAATTAGTTTATCGTTTTATCTACGATAATTGAATTAATGATTCCTGCTTTTGCGGAAAGAATTAAAAAGATTATGATTTATATTAGGCGAATCTTTCAAATCTTTTTTTTCTCTCAAGTTTTCTTCAAAAATTAAAAGATAAACTCGCAACGTGCAAGTGTGTGACAGACTACGCTTCAGGGGTATCGCGGAGAGTTGGAGAAGAGAAAAAAGACATGTTGAGGACGAAGACACATATTTTTCCTCCGAGTTATTAATGTGTGTAAAAGAATGTGTAAAAGAAGATTCGTCACACACAGTAGAACGGTATAATGCCTCGGTTAGTAGGACAACACGCTCGAGTAACACGCACGTTATAAAATAGGCTGAAGCCCGCAGCAAGAAGCGTGGATCGTGCACCGTGGACCGTGTACCGTTAGCATCGTACGCATACCTCGGTAACTACGACGGAATATCTCGTAATCATCGCCGGTGCCAACGCGATGTAACACGATGTAATACCTGTTAGCCGTTACCCTGCACCGCCCCGTCGCCGTCATTTATATTATATTTGAAAAAATGAATTGACGTTGTAGCGGAAGATGAAGAAAATCGAAAAGGGCTTGGCTGCCGTGTTATCCAAAAATGTTTTATTTATGTGTATATTTTTTTAGATACATATTATCTAATTAGATCATTTCGATATCTTTTTTCTTACAATTGAAAGAAATTAATTCAAGTGTAATGTATTTAGGAATTATTATGAAATCTTCTTCAGAGATCTTTTTCTCTGCTAATGGTGTTTGTGTGTAATGCTTTAGCGAGGAAAATAATTAATCTTTGAAGAGCAGACTGAAATTTTTGTACGAAAAAGCGAGAGATGTTTGTAGTACATTTACGCATCTATGCAGTCACGTTAATGTATACGTTAATTCATTTTCTTTCGTAGAAAAACACGATGTAATCATTATCAAATTCTTATCATTTAGATGATACTGTTGTGCGCATCATCGTATTCCGCCGAAGAGAAGCCCAAAAATATCAAACCGGTTATCAACGACAACGAGTCCACGCGAACGGAAGAGCCTCCGGAGGGATATTACGCGTTCGTTGAATCACCGAATGCGGAACCACCCAGAGTTCGGCCACCGCCCTACATTGACAGCGATGATAAATGTTACGGTAGGTCCGGAATACGAATATGATGAGCAAAGCGAGATCCGAGATTAAAACTACGTACTATCAAAAACCGTTACGTCGACATCGATAATGGAGTTTAACATCTCGTCTTTTCGCCCCGTATTTCGTCGCCTCCGTCACTTAAGTTCTAATAATTAAAAATCCATATTTTTAACAATTAAAGAAAAAAAGCACTGTGCGACAATGACTTCGAGCTGAGCAGCTTGATATTAATTCTCTCGATATTAACAACGTTTTATATTGTTTTATTAGGTAACGACAAGCTACAAGCTACTGGAAAAGGATTCGTTTCGATATATAATATTTGCGGAGATTTGAACAAGGGCTATATTCCACGGAATCCGATGAATCAATATGTAAATGGCTCGTCGTATCCTTTGTAAGTGTACACATTATTTCAAGATTCATTCGGTGTTAAACGATCTTATTAAATTATTAAAGCCACTAATGTAAACTAATTCTTTTTTCGCAGCGCACTGATAAAGAATCACACTCTCAAGTTCCTCAGCAAGGCATTACCGATCCTCAAAGCTGACGATTCGCTACCAAAGGTCGCCAAGGTACAACCATTGTCACAAAATTTGTAAGTAGTTTGAGACCGTTTCACAACAAATATGCCAAATGTAAATTTGTCTAGAAATTAAGTTTTGTCGCCTCTTAATATATTTTAATTCAATTTTTTAATAAATATGTAGCCGATTTTATTTTTTAATTTTTAGTAAATAAAAATCACAACGTTTATTTTGTATAATATTTAATAATCTTAAATGTCACATATATCAGGTGCACTAATTTGATATGTCGAATTATCGAGCTAATTAACAATCTCTCTTCATAGCGTTGACACAGACGAAGAAGAAAAACATGGTAGAAGCAAAAGATCTAGTCCATTGGATTCGGTTTTACCCGCAGACTCAAATCGAAATGGTCGCAAGTTTTGCGAAAACGGTAGCGGAGTGTAAGTATATCTCACTACTTCAAAATTCTCAAAGAGGTGCAGGTCTCATTAGAGAATGAGACACAATTTTATTACACTATTAATGTTTCCTTAACGAAAATATATCGAGAATTCGAGAGATGATTTTTAAATTATGTGAGATTATATGAGAAATCCTTTTCCCTTGATGGAAAGGTCACAACACAATTGTAATAATGTTGTTTCTGCGTGCATGCACAGAGTGTGCATGTTATATAAAGCGATCCAAGGCGAACCGATCACGTCGTCGGCCGCGGCCATCGAACGCCGGGACGAACCTTCGACGTCCGATTATCGACGAGGAGAACGCGTCCCCGTGCAGGAGAAAACGGAGTATACGGGCCCACCGACGCCGTGTCCGGCCAAAGTCGAGTACGCGACTCCGGTCTTCGCCAAGAATTACCAAGGTGTCTGGAGATACGTGGTGCAGATACCTTACGAAGGCTACTTTACTCAGACGATCGAACTCATCAGATGCATGTAGGATTTCGATCGTAATATGTATTATGACCGCCTCCAATTTAAGGGTAGTCGTTAAACGAGAGTCCTCGTATCGCGGTCGTTGCAGGCAATCGAGATGCCATTACTTGGACGGTGGATGCTTATCGTCGCCGAGATGGACGAGTCTGTTGGTCGCCGAAATTTTTTATCCGGACACCTTCTTAGAGGAGAATCAAGGAACGGGCTCTACTATCGGGAGTACTGGTACTCGAGATCCCGTTGCCGGCTCGCCACCACCGGTTCACGATTTTCAGAATTATCAGCAATATTTGCAGAAACGCGCGAGCACAGGGGAGGCGCGTAACAGTGGCGGTGCTCAGCAACATCATTGCGACGGTGTCGACGAAATGGGTTGCTTCCAAGTAAGGGCCCTCCCTCAGCCTCCAATCATTTTTTTACAAAGCACAACTATGTCAAACCTGTCTTTAAAATTTCGATTTTTTTTTAATTCTTTCCACAATGTCGATTGACAGCTCTTATTTCATCTCATGTTATAAAATAGCGGATAAATATTTTTAGTAAATTTATTTAGCTTTTACATCTTTGTTATATCTTTTACCTCTTTTTAGGTACGGCTATATTACGACTGGTTCTTAGTACCGGGAAGCTGTAAATGCTGGCGACCGGATTACTTTAATCGATACATCCGTCGCGGCGGCTCCAATGTCGAATTATGATGAGCTACGCGTAAGAATATGTATTTTGCATTCCGATAAGATATCATGTCGCTTTACGAGCGCGTACTTCACTAGATGATGAGCGTACCAAACCAAGTTGGAGGTTGGAGCGCGTGACTCAAGTCACATTTCAAATCGCGCGCATAGTCAAATATTGGCATGTCTGTTTATATAAGATCTTTTTCACTCTTACGTTATAGGACGCTGTTGACAATTACTTGATATTAGTTTTTTTTTATCACCATTACGTGTGATAATTTATAGCATTACAATAGTTGAGCGATCGAATATACTTATTTATATCTTTGATCTTTGATGCAGCCATTTGTCGATAATGAGCGTGCCGCGGCTCAGATTTAACCGTACGAAAAAATATAAAAATTTATACATTATACATTAAATAGAATAAATAAAAGAGACAACATGACAAATAATAATTCTGAAAAGAATATTGTGATACGAAAAAGTATATTATTTCCAGATATAATACTAAAAAAAAATAATGATTTCGGACACAGAAATTGTTCTCTTTTTATACTGCTTATTAAATTTATATAATGTAAGATAAAAATATCATTTTTAGTTATTAGTTATAAGAATAAAAGAGAAATGTTGAATATTTTATTAATTATACTATTATATATATATATACTATTTTTAATAATATTGTGTGAACGATAGCATATATGTCGTCAAAATTTTATTGCATTGCTACAGTGATATAATTATTGTAATATTCAAAATTATAATAACGATTATTATTATAACAAATTAATAATTTATACGTATACATGTGGCATTATAACAATTATTAATTAAATAAAGAAAAATAATTTTTCTCGCAAAAACCGTCTTTAAAACCGTTTTCTGCTATAAGGATGAACCACGTATTCAGTTAAAAATCGTCACAAGATCATAAAGATATAATCATAGGAAAATAACAAAATATATCATGTAAAGCATAATATTATATGTACAATTATATCAATTTGTGCTATTTTCTTTTCGTCAATACAATAAAGAATCACGTGCAGCATTGACTGATATTGTTAACCATGTATACAGTCAAAAAAACAACTTGATAAGAAATTAATCTTATATCTCAAACAATAAAATTATAACATTATTCTTATTCTATACAAACATTATTAATGCAAAGAAATATAAACAAAGAAGCACGACATTCATTAATAAACAATGATTTTTATTTTCATTAATTTCGTGAGTTCATATATGCATGTCATAATTGGGCTATTTCAAAAAGTTAGACATATCGCGTATTCTCTTATTTTTTCATTTTCAATATTTTAAATACTAATACTCAATCTATGGCACATAATTGCATCTGGAAACTAAAAAATATGTACATGAATATCTGTTCTACTTTGTAGAATTATTTCAGCATCGTGCGCGTGATATAAATTATTATTCTTTATCAAATATCTTTTTTTATCTCAATTTCAATGACTAGATTAAGTTATTCCGTGATGGAATATTTTTTTACTAAACGATAAATACAATGTGTAATAGGTGATAATAAAAAAGACAAGCGAGCAGGTAGTACATCACATGTGAGAATGAATACGTACGAGAAAATTAAAAATAAATAGTACGATGCACTTTCAAAGAGAAAATTCTTTATAAATCTCAGTAGTTCACTATGTATACGTATTATGTTTCACGCAAATACTTAGGCTTTGAATTCGATTTAATATATTATCTCTCTATACGAGTCTTTAGTAAATAACATTATATCGATTCGCTCGGCTTTATAAAATAAATGCTTGCACGAACGTGTAGCACTGTTCGTCGTCATTTTCAAGACATTCGCACATCTAAACGTAAATATTTCCAAATGTATTCGTGTCATTCACAGCATTTGTGACATCATCGTATATTAACACGATGCCGTTAATATACAATTTCGGTATCTTACCTAAGCTTTATTCGTTATTTCTTAATAGAGTTATTATAAATGCACATGTCATCCACATGTAATTGTAAAGTCTTAAAATCTGAAGAAGCACCATTATGTACATGATGTAAAATGACAATTGTTTCACTAGATACAGTATTTACAAAAAAAAACCAACAACAATTGCACAAACTTAAACACGTATGTATATACTGGCTAAATACGTCTATAAACGTATTTAATCGTCATACATTTTCTTCCTCGAATAAATATACATTAATTTAAAGCAATGCCTTGTATCCATGAGCTGAGATCGTTGGTATCCTCGCAGCTGAGACTCAACGCATGTTTCTCACTTTGTTTGGTACCCAATAGTAATTCAGCCGCTGTTCGACCAGTCAAGTACGCTCCATGCACCGTACTATAGAACGAGGAATGGGTATGTTCGCCTGCAAACGCCACTAGAATTTTAACCCCTTCGCCCTTTGTCTCGTCTTCCGTTTTCTTCTGAATCAACGGCTCGGCCAAAATTCTGATATCCAGCTGACTCGCTCCGACAGCCATCGCGGTGTAAGAACCTCGCGTATAAGGCTGAGAATTCCACGTAGTGCGCAGACAGTTCTTCGGGATCGGTACGAAGGGATCATTGAGGAACCGCCGCAGGATTGTCGTACACACTTCCGCCACTTCGGTGGTACTCAGTTTTTCCATGTATTCCGCCGCGCGACCGGATATCCAACCGAGCAGCAGCGTCTCCGAGATCTTGATAAACGAATATATCTTCCTGAACCAGGTCTTGCTCATGTCCCGCATCTCCGTCTCGGATAACCGCTCGTCATCCCAGAGGAGCATCACTTCCGATACACCAGGATTTAGGAAAGGTCGTTCGTATTCGAGGAATATTTTATTCACAGTACCGAACATTAGTCTGTTTATTGCTTCGAGTTTATATGCGGGCAACGACGGTTCAAACATATCCTGAGCTGTCCTTTTCAAAACGCCCAACGGTAATGTACATACTATGTGCTCCGCTGTGATCATTTTTCCATTTTCACATTGTACTTCTATAAGGCTATTCGATTTAGAATCGGACTCTCCCGTAGAATCGACATCGTCTTGGCAACACTTTGATTTCTGCCACCTGAAAGATAAATGAGTAACGAATAAAATAACATATTGAAGTCTTTGACTATTATATTAGGTCACCGTGCGGCCTTTTCTCTTTTTTTCCTTATATAAACAAATTACTACAAATTCACCTAATTTTTGTTACAGCATGCTTGGTAAGAATACGGTCCTTTGGTATGTGTTTCGAAACTGGCTCCAATATAGCGCTATATCCGTTCGGAAGACTGATATTGCCACCTTGAAGCTCGTCGTAGGATCCCATTTCCAGGAGATCGACGTCGTCCATGCTGTCGCAGCCTGTGACGCAAGTCTCTCTCTTGAGTAGGCAGTCAAAAATCAATTGTCTTACTCTTCGTTGCTCAGGTGGCAAGGATGAGAGGTATATCTCGGCTTCCAGGGCGATGTGCGCCCCTACGCTAGTTATACCATCCGGCGGACTGTATGTGCTCAAAAAGTATTCCTCGCATCGTCTCAAAAAGCATACATAAGCCTCGTAAATCTCTCGCAACACGGGAAACGGCAACTGTTTTCCCTCTTCCAACGCTGCCACCACTTTATGGGGTTTCGGCACGTGTACAATGTCTATTAAACCATTCGCCATCGCCAGCTCAAACATGGGATTACCTAACACTCCATGAATCCAGTTTGCTCCTAATTCAACTTTTTCATTGCCTAGATAAAGCAGACGGAGGAAAAAGAATCTTATTCTGTTTACTATGATGGTCTTCTATCATCATTTTCTTAAAATAATGATAGCGCGAACAGAGAGAGAGAGAGCGAAATGTTATATTCTGTCGCTTCACAGAGACTTTTAAATAAAATTATTTTCTATTAAAAGTAATAAAATATACAATTGTTATGAAAAATCTTTCCACAAAGGAGCGATCAAAGTATTTTCTCTTTCTTCACGAAATGTACGGACACAGTTCTCCTGTTTATATATTACATATATAAAATTGTATATTGTTATCAATGTTTTACAAAATCCATATAAATATATTCACTTCGAAAAGCTAATGTACTTGTATATCTTGTAAAAGTACCGACTCCTTCTAGTCTTCTGTCATCAGAAAACTAACAAGACGTTGTATATATTGAAATGTTATAAAGGTAAAGAAGTGAATTTAAATGCCCTAATATACTGCCGCTATAATTACAGACTTGTCACTATTGGATCATGGAGCAAATAAATGTATAAGCGAATTAAATAATTGGTAAAGATAAGGAGAGAGAGAAAGAAAGAGGTTAGGCTGATCGTACCAAGTTGCGCCGCGATGATTCGTCCACCTATACGTCCGCGCGCTTCGACTATGAGAAAATCCGTCTCGCCGTTCTTCAACAAATGAGTCGCCGCCGACAGTCCAGCCATACCGGCACCGATAATCAAGATCTTACACGACAGTCGGTCATCCTCCGAATTATTCGTAGATTCCGCCATGTTCGTTACATATCAAAGCGATCGCGCGTTGCACTAGTGTCAGAAAGTGTGCACCTGTGCACTAAAGCACTTTGTTTCCGTTTTCGCGGCGCGACACTCGAACAGTAGTGACGGACGCTAGTAAGGTCACGTGGTACCGTGGTACCGTGGTGGATGATCGGTGGATTGGTGGATATAGTGATCAATAGTGATCGTGCATATCCGTAGCTTGTCGTAGCGTCTCAAGGATCTCAGAATAATTCCATCGAGAATGTTTTTTGGCGATTTGACTTTAAATTTTACGCCGCGCCAGTGTAAAAATTAAGTTGCAGTCAATCGTGACGTTGAGAGAAATGTCTAATTCACTCGTGCACAAAAGCTTAGAATTATTGGGCTACGAGAAAGATTTGCAGAAAGGTTAGTTTATTAAAGCCGCACGTGTATATATTTACAAATCAATGTGTGTACATACAAGTATTTATTTCACATCGACAACTTACAGAACAGAGGAAGAAGAGGAAACGTAAGGATATCGGATATAAAGGAGCTTTGGATCTAATTCCCACTAAACATAGAATCGTCTCTAACGACAAGACAGGTTATCGAATCAGTTATTTAAAATTTAAACATACACAATCTAATAAATTTCCTATGCACGTTACTGTTCCTGGCTTTCATACAATTACAGATTATTTAAATATACATGTAATTATTATAAACTATATGTATGTTGAGTAAATGCATAGGAGAACGTAAGTAAAATCATACTTTCTTTTTACAGATCTCGGTACTATTTTGGATCGATCTAGTAGAACTACTGTTTACGAGATTCAGAAACGCTTAGCTACTCAAAAAGATCCTATCGACGAAAATGTACAACGACTCCTTTTACTTAGCGGTACGCGGATAAAACCTGGAACAGCAAATAATGTATGAGAACGTAATTCTGTTTTATAAGTTTTTGTTACCTTTTATAGATATTCTCTTGCTTCTCTCGTGGACCTCTACAAATCTCTTTTGTATTTATATTCTATATTATTATAATATTCGATGCATGTTTTAAAACAAATATCTCTGAGATATACATACTTTATATATGATACGAAGAAACTTGCACATTTATTTAAAACTAAAAAAGATAATTTTTTAAATTAGAATAATAACAGAACCAGATTTCGTGCATACAGTGCATACATATATATATTCCTGAATTATTCTTAATTAACCCATGAAATGTATTTTTTTTTTTAGCTGTTGCAACGTGCTGTAGGAAAGAGATACATTGAACAAGAAAAACCCAAGGAATCGGAAGAAACAGCTTTCACGGAAGAAGATTTTAAGAAGTTTGAACAAGAATATGTAGAATGATATTGATAATGGCATTGAATTGTAAGGAATGTGCGAGCTAACAAAATTAAAATTGTAAAAACGGTCAACAATGTTTGACAGCGATCGTCAAAAAGGCAAAGTGATTTTAATATTAACGTTGGTCTTGTTTCTGTATTATACTGTGTGGGTAATCGGTCTGCCGTTCATCGACGACGATAGATTGAGATCTCTTTTTTATTCGCACGATCTGGCTCTGATAATTCCCGCGAGTCTCGGACTAATTTTCATTGGTGGTTTGATACTCTTTACCGTGTATCATGTGAAACCGTACTTGTTCCATAAAATAGAGAAAGTGGAGTAGCAAGTTATCAAAACTTGCAATGAAATCAGCCATGTTATCATCGTAATACGTCAGCATATACGTTGCGTTGTACAAGTATATACAACTACATATGTGTATGTATACACAAATGTAAGTGCCATTACGGTGAATACTTGTTATATAACAATGCTACACGTCTCTCATTTCATCTTTACTCTGAATTAGTCGGTAACTCTCGTTTCTATATCACATTGTTGAGCACTGCTGTACAACTGGCAAATTAAAAATGGCGAAACAGTGGTTTGTCATTGGTATATCTGGCGCAACCTGTAGTGGAAAAAGTACGTTGGCTAAGAAAATTCGCGAAAATTTTCCAACATCTGTCATGTTGCGCCAAGACGATTATTTTTTGCCACCGGACGATCCACGTCACATTAAGATAGAGGAATTAAATCACATAAACTGGGAATTGATAACAGGTCTGGATATGCAGAAAATGTATTCGGACGTTATAAACATACTTCAATCTCCCGGAAAAAATGCAACGACGAAGATGCTATTAATATTGGATGGTTTTTTGCTCTTCGAACATAAGGCCATTACAAATTTATGTAATTGGAAATACTTTTTAACACTGACGAAGGAGCAATGTTGGGAGCGAAGAAGAAATCGTATATACGAGCCGCCTGATGTGCCGGGATATTTTGACAAAATAGTGTGGCCCGAATTTGTAAAATACAAAAATGGAGTTATACGAAACAACAAGTTGTATGAAACCATAACATTCATCGATGGATGTAAGAGTATGGAAGAAATTTACGAAATGGTTTCCAACGAAATTAATCAATTATTATCTTGTGAAAATGTAACTTGATTTAACTCTTCTTATTAAATTCAAATTATATAAGTCATCAAGCAAAGGACAAGTTTTCCGAAAAGAAAAATGTGAAAAATTAAGCGAACCTTGTAAAGACACTTAATATTGCAAATTAAAAAATTTCAATAATTTACAAGCTCTTTTTTGATATTTTTCCGTAAAAATTTTTTTCTATAAAGTGTTTCTGTTTAACGTTTTATATAATATTTACCAATCAACTTGTATATATGCATACACATGTTTATAATCTTTTGTGCCTTAAGTAATATTGAAAGTGCACGAATTTGCAACAAAATATACTGCTGTATATTAATTTCCATAGTTTTAGCATGTATATAATGATTTTAACAACAAAACCTTCTGGACATTTTACAAATTTTAGACATACTACAAGCTGACTAGTAATTTGGAACTATCTTGTACAAAATGATTTATTTTATTTTATTTTTTTTTTTCATAACAATGAGCATGACTTGAGAATACTTTAAAAAAGCTAACTATTTCATACGTATAATCATGAATTTATATAAACCTAATTTCAAATTATATGTTACAGAGATTTTAAGAAATGTATGGATTTTGCATGCTAACTATTGCGAAATGCACACATATAGCGAAAATATAAATTGCGAGTAATACAATATTACAATATATCTTGTTAACTCGTATTATTGTATAAATAATAATAAAAATCTCTGTAACGTATATGTACATGTCTCAGTACAACTGATTCAACCTATATTTATAAAAAAAAAGTCTTATAAATTGTTTACAAAATAGGCGACGCCCGAGTCGCGAAAACATTTCCCTAATTACTATCGTCATTTAAAAAACAAGCTTTCAGATATTGAAGTCTTGACTCTCAACAAGATTTTTCGTGATTTCTCATTATTTTTTAATAAAGATAACACACAACGACATATATATGTTACATAGAGTAGGTGTTTTGTTTAATTTGACCTTGCGCATTCGTGACGTTTGTTGGGGCAGGTCCAGCGGCTTGATCATCTTGATCGTTTTGTCCGCAAGCCTTGCGAACGTATTGCGGGGTAAGGACAACTTCTTCTTCCATTTCTAATACTCGTTTATCTAATTCTGTGCATGCTGCCATTTCCTTCTCAAAGTTTGCAAGCATTTGTGGTGAATTGTATTTTTCAGGATCATCGTGAAATACTACCATACCATCTTTTTGATTAATAGTTGCAAAAATTTCGCCGTCTTCGATCTAAAAATATATAAAGATATAATAGTTAATGAGCTACCAATTTACAGATATTGTGTATAAAGTGCTTCATAGCACACACAAACGAACTTTGCACATTTAAGAAAATCACGTTATTTCTTTTGAATAAAACTATAGAGATATAAACGACTCTTTCTCAATGTGATGACAATGAGAAAGAATTGTAAAAACAAAGAAAAATCCTACGTTCAATTTATCAAAAAATATCTAACACGAGAATTGTTAGTCGATAATTTTTAGATCCGTACGTACTGCGCGCGAACGGAAAACTCACCATGTTTAAAATATACTTTTCTGCTTCAGCGGGTCCCGACAGCTGAACTCTGCTTGCAACGTCACTTAAGCTAAGCGTCAAGAAAGTCTTGGTCAGCCTTTGTATGTTTTTCTTATACAAGTAAGCGAGTACTTGTTTCACAAGTCCTAGGTTGTGATCCCTCACAAATACTTGTTGATACTTGGTGATGATACTCTGAACTTCTTCGCAGCTGTTAACCAGGTAGGCTGTAGCCAATTCCTGATATTGCTGGCTCAACGGCTTGATGTATCTATTGATCACCTGGCTCGTATATCTCGGCAGATTTAACACTTTCCCATGTAATATTAGCGAGATCAAAATGTACTTTTTGTAGGCCTCCAGCATGATGTAACTAACTGCCATCGCGGGCGTCGTCACGCACACTTCGAAAAAGTATAATGCCCGATCGTAATTCTTCAATGCTGTATATATCATGCCGCCATAATAATAATACAATAGGAAATATTTCGAGTCAAACTGGCCTCCTTCCTGGCTAATGCCTGTGACATCTATGTCGAGAAATTCGAGCGCCGGTTTAAAACACTTGGACAGAAGACACAACTGGCAAAGATCCGCGTGTATCGAAGTCAACTGACTGTCAAAGAGTTGTATCTTGCGTATTGCGCGGCGCAACAATTCAATTCCACGTAACGGCGTTTTCGACTCGACTAAGCTCTGTGTAAACAAGTGACACAAGTCTGCGTCTGTAAAAAGAATTTCACCACGGTCACATATAACGAAATAAATGTACATGGGCAATGACAAAAAAAAATACATGTACATACTACATTTTATTACTACAAAATTTTCAAAAATCACATGAAATTTAATTATATGCCAAACTTAATCTTGGAAATTTTGTAGTCGACTATTCGAAAAATACGTTTCAAGGCATGTTAAAAAAGATGCTTCTACTTTAAAGAATCAGGAAAACAAATGGGCTAAATTGAAATTAACAAATGTAACGTCACGAGTGTAGCTACTACGATCTCCGCTTGTAGCTGAGTGAAACTTGTTACACACGAATAACACACACATGTTTGAATAACACAATATAATACGAAAAGTCTAATGGAAAAAAAACCTGCGACACTGATGCTCACATGTATCTGGTGCAAATCTAACTTGCTCTCCATTACAACCGACAATAAACTCCTGAACTTGATTGAACAAGAGCTTCGGCGCATCAGGCGTGCTCCCGCCGTTTGGATTGGGCAGTGAAAATTTTGCGCAAAGCACCGCCAGGATACCTAACGAATGTTGCTGAAGGTCCAATGTTTCCAGAACATTATCCAAATGTTGCCCATTCTTCGTTAATACTTCGACACTTTTGCTTATAATGTCGTATAGTTCTCTAAAATTGCCTACAAACACACAGGTTATATATAGTGATGATGTAAAATTCTTTCCAAGTTATCCAAGCGTTGATTCGTGTAGAGCCAAGAGCTATTACTAGATATACAAAGTGACGTGGACATTGAAGGATTTTTTGGCAAAGAGAAACTCTCTACGTTGGAAATGCTTCACGTTTTCGCTTTGCTTATTGTCATTTTGAGGTTAAGTTGGAGTGATTTCGCAATAATGTAGGACTCGGCCGTACCTTGCTTCGAAAGCGTGCGAACGTTATTTACAAACTGCTCCAATGCCGATGCCATTACTGCGACGATTCTTCTATCATCACCTTGGTTCAACGGTTGGCGATCGCCTACTTGCAGAGATTATCGTCGCTTTCGCGAACAAACACTCGGCCACATTCGGCTAAACCTGGTTAAACCTAGCTAAACCGCTGAAATGACGTTTTGAAACAGAGAACAGAGATGGAATCATGGAACGCGAACGGCGAATGCACACGGAGCAGTCAGCAGAATCCGAGGCCTATCGCAACGCACATGTAGAAAAGCCGACCAATCGTGTGTCTTTACACCGAATACCGAACAATATGGCTTCTTGCAAATTTTACATGTGATTGGTTTATTCTGCCGTATTCCACATATTTTACCCTTGACGGCCTTGACGAAAGATCGCGACACAGGCATGTCGCGAGGAAGGACAACGCGATATAGGACTAATAGGACACGAGTGACGAGCTGCTTCTTCTTCTTCTGTAAACGACGTTACGGAATAAGAACTCGCAATTCCGACCAGTATTGTCGACCAGATGACGGTATTCCGAATAGAGTTCCTCAAGGAACACGTTCGTTTAGATAATTTTTTTTCATTTTTTCAACGATCAGTCTATGTTTCTGGCTAGGTCAACGCGACCTAACTACGAAGAAATGTATATTTTTAATCCTTTTTTTTACAAAATTATTTATTATAGCAATAATATATCTAATATACGTAGCAATTAAATTCATTTTTATGTTTTCTTCACCATATTTAGCGGAATGAATCTGAAAATAGAGCAAAATAGAGCACGGTACCTGAACTCTTCCTTGAATAACTCCAATTCAAGATTGACTTTGATAATTTCTTTATTTTAATAATTTGACGAAAGCGCAAAGTTGCAAAATTGAAGTTTGAAGAAACACTTGGTCGATCGTCGAATATCTCTCATTTCCGCAAAGCGATAGAAATTTGAAAATATTTCCTTCGATTGTCCGCTGTCGAAAACAAAAGCAGTTTTCTTAGCCGAATCAAAAGGTCGGAATAGCATATAATATTTCTAAAAATGTTAATTTTTATTTAACATTTCAGAAAATTACAGAAAAGACCTTATGGCAATTTTTTTTATCACATACAACGCGCAATTAACTCTGCTGCTTCTATTTGAACTACATGTGTTATATCTAAAATGCAATAATTTTACGATAAGTTTTCAACTTTGTAGTTTATTACAAATTTCCATTTTTCAAATGGATATTTGTAAAGAATAAAGAAAATACAAAGAAATCCATATACATGCGATTTTTCAAAACGTATAAATCGTTTATTCGGTTGTACTATTTTAATACATATGTGTGTATAGGAAGCGACGGGAAGAGTGATTAACGTCGCGTCATCTTTTTGCCGTCACTCTCAGACGGCATTTCGCTGATATTTTGCTCTCATCAGGAAACTTTATTAGAGATTCTTTTCACATATAGGAACTACATATTCCCGGCTTTGCCTCCAGTTCTCTCCATGATATTCCAATGCTATCCCAACTCTACCATGACGTCTATCGTGAAAAAGTTGCCACAACAATATTATTGTGTACATGTAATGTGTATAAAGGCGCAAAATTGGATTCATGACCTCGGCATGCTGGCTGCACGTCCGACGAACACGTAATTGCCCTGCCCAATAATTCCGTTGCTAGGTTGCTAGGTAGCCAACAATCGATTCGCCGGTACGGGGAAAGCCAATACGGGGTGAAAATTTTGGAGAAGAATGTCGAATGCGACGTACGATGAACTTTGGAGAACGGCCCAAGTGTCGCTCGCGGAGACGATTCAGGCGGACACGGTGCTTCAGGGTGCAAAGCCGCAAAAGGACCGTAAAAAGGCGCACGATGTTGTCGCCGTGTTATACGTGAGGTATATTCTTACGTGTAACAAACTCGAGCGATGCTACGATCAAGTGATACAGCCTCAGAAGCGTTTGCTGGTGAAAAGATTGTTGAACGCGACTCTGGGCAGGGTGTTGGAGTTGAAGCACGAATTGGTCAATATCGATCTGTCAGAGTACAGCTATTATGACGACGTGCTTCGCGAGTGCGGCGTCACGCCGCAGGAAGCTGAAATTCGAGTACCGCGGTACTATCGACGTGATCGACGCGCCGAGATCGAAGGAAGACGGAGATTCATAGAGGATACCTTGCGAAATCTCGGCGCCCTTCACGAGATCGTTGTGCCTGAAAAAATTACCGAATCCCAGGCTGTACGACTTATTCAGGTAACGTGAGCCACTCGAGTTGAGACTCCGCTCTCTAGCAAAGCAACGTATTTGTATCGGAAAACTGATACAGATCTGCCATCAGCTGTCTTCTCTCAGCATTAGGCTCATTTGTTTTAGGCTTTGCAAAACAAATAGGCTTGCTGTTTATAAAATTGAAAAGTTCATTGAAAAGTCACGTAAACGTTGTTAATAGGATTTAACAACGAGCAAAGAATAAACATATGCATAATGTAGGGTAACAAATTGACGTGTAGCAAATGTCGCAAGCAAACTTTTCCAACATGTGTTTTTTAATTATCTTTAAATATTTTTATTAATATTAATTACTTCATACTTGACTATACTATACTATACTTTTAAGATATCGAAAAAAGTCGAATAAACGTTTCCTCTTTAAGTTTAAGTATCTTTAAATATCTTTGAAGTGTTATCTTAATAAGTATATCAAGTATTTAAAGATATTTAAAAATCGCAGCTTATCGAATGATCGAGCTATGTGACTCAGAACTACTTGAAAATGTAACAATCAATCTCACATGTAGAGTTGATAATTACACTTTCAGAGTTTCACTTAAAACTAAATAACATTTTTTTTGTACAATGATATATTCAAGACTGTAACGTTCTTTGATATCTACGGGATGTAAATCATCGGTATTACACGGTACATGCTGTTTAAAAATATTGCATGTATTTTTTACTAAAAATGGATATTTAAGTCGCAACACGTGGTCCCAGTCTCTTCTATTTTAAAACTATCTCTCTTCTATTTTTCTCAAAGTAAATATACATTTAGTAAATATAATTAAGTAAATATAGATTAAATGTTTGCCAGTTAATTATTAAAATGAATCTAAACTTGATTATTTATGTGTTCGGTGTGGTTCTTGCTGCGCGTTAGGCGCGTTCCGGATTTAATTTTTAAAATATTATACATGTAATATAAATCTTATATCACACAAAAACAACAACGTATTTACTCTAAAAGACTTTCCAAGCCAGTCTTAAGTGCTTTAATGCTTCAGGCTCACGAACGAGCGAGACAAGGTAGACTGCGATATCAATTTATGAAAGAAGTTCGCGAAATGAAGGAAAGATCGACTACCAAGCCAGATGTGGAGAATGAAAAAAATGAAGAGAGCGAGAAGCTCGCGGCACTGAAAATTCAGAAGGTATGGAAAGGATATATCACTAGATGCTACGTTCGTAAGAGACGCCTCGAGGAGATGCTACTTATAGGTAAGAAATAATCGTGACACACGTTCTCACGGGATTTTTCATTCCTTCTCTTAAAAAGTATAATTCATTAATTTTCGTGTTGCACGGTCGCAATGTTTTGTTATATTTATCTGGTTTCTAATTTGTGTTTCTTTCGAAAGGACGGAGAAGAAAGAGATAAAAATAACAAAATAATGAAAATTTAGTCATTTTCATCACGCTCTGTAGGAGCATTGTAATATCGTCTGTGTCGATGGAGAGTTGAGAACACTCGCTGCGTTTCATTCGATTCACGTATCAACGTATCAATTACATTTAAAGGAATGCTTCAACCTAGTCAAGTGATCACGGAGAGTGCCAGGCAAGCGGAGAGACTGAAACAGCAGAGATACGAAAAGCAGGTAGATTTTCAACGGCAATACGAGGGTCTGATTTTAGAGGCTACGGAGAGAATTCGTAAGGAGAGAAGCGCTATTATGGAGGAAAACATAAGGAGTGAAATTCGAAATTGGATCGACACTTATTTTCAACAAACCGGAAAAATACCAGACTTACCATCCGCCGAAAGCGGAGGTTCACGTATGATTTTCAGCAGACAGGTAGAGTATCGATACACATACAGAGAGAATTAAAAAAAATGAGAATTAATAAAAATGCATGTATATACAAATTGAATTGCATCAATTTTCGTGATAACTCATTTCTTTAAGTTCAATTTGTGTTACATGATAGTTACAATATATTAGTGATAGATAGTGTGTCAAATTAGCATATATTTTATTCTTGTAATGAAATATTTAATTTGTATCTAAAAAGTTTTACGATTTGCTTAAAGTAATTTTATTGTAGGTAATTTTTATGTGTTTTAATTGCACTTTGTTCTTATTGTTGACACATTTTCGTTGTTACAGGGAACTGAGAGCACCGTGAGTAAGTCCACGGCGGTATCATCGAAGGAATCAAAGAAATCAAAACGTTCAAAATCGAAGAAAGACAGCGAAACGGAACAGTCAGAGGACGAGACGGATCTAGGATTTAAACCTGTTCCGTCTAATTTTCTGTCGGATTTGATTCATGCGAATCAAGAGTATCAAGATGTTTGGAAGGACAAGGACGAATCCACGAACTTGATGCAGTTACCTTATCGCGATATGATAGAAGCGGAAAAGACCAGAGAAATCGAGGACCAGGTCAGAGTAGTTGTGGATCAGGCGATGAGAGGTAGATGAAACTCTATTCCTCTATGAATAATGAAGAAAGAATAATCGAGATTGAATAATCAAAAAGAATAATCGAGAAGAATAAAAATCAAAATTGAAAGCGACATAAGTAAAAGTCTCGATTCGATTTCAATAAGTTTCTCATTCAATTTTTTTTTAATCTAAAATGCTCTTATCTCTTATCGAAAACAATGACGTATATTATTTCCTGATATTATTTTGCAAATTTTTATAATACTGCGTTGTTGTATTGTAACAACCATTCATAACTCATCCTATTGTCTCGATTAAAAATTATTGCAAGAAATTACAAAGAATTATATTATACAAAGACAAGATGTAGAACACTATTATGAGATTGTGTTTATTCAGATTAGTATGACGAAAATCTTTCGACATCTGTTATTACGATTGGTAAAATAACACGTATATAATACTACGATTAGGTGACATAGAGACTCTTCAGCTTGCGCTAGATAGAGACAAAGGTTTCAAAGGAAAACGCACGAAGAAACCTCAGAAGCGAGTTCGCAGGAGCGGAAAGAAAAATAAGAAAAAGAAGGAGAAAGACCTAACACCCGATAGAACGACCGAGTCTCTTTTTGAGGAGCTCCTCACACAAGGAATTATTAAGCTTCACCGTGAGGTTTCACTAGACGAGTTCAAGGGTGAAAAGTCTTTCGCGAATCACGATCTTCGTACGAAGGCGAAAGATCCTCTTCCGACACTCGGTACATTTAGATTTAGATAGCATAACACTTAAATTTCATTATTACTTTATTAACAAATAAAGGTTATCCTTCTCGATATTTTCACTAGAAAAAATTCTTTTCAAACATTGCAAAAGGATCTCATTGAAAGTCATTATAAAATATTTTCGAATCCCAGTCTTTTATAATAATTGATTAAATTACGTTAGGCGACATAAGACAACTGATCGCAGAATACTGTATACTTCCACTGGGCAATCAAAGCCTGAGAGAACTCACACCTCTTGTGAGATCAGTTCTGATAGCTGGTCCGCATGGCAGCGGCAAAAAACTCTTGGTAAACATGATCTGTACGGAACTTGGAGCTACGCTCTTTGACATTACACCGGCGAATATCGCTGGCAAGTATCCCGGCAAATCGGGTTTGATTATGCTCGTTCATCTAATCTCGAAGGTTCGTTTACTTTAAACTTGAAAGCTCTAGAGATGTCTTGTTAATTGATACGCGTATGTACAATATAATACGTGTATGTAGTACATATTCCGAATAATTATTCAATTTGAAAAATCATCATATATTATAATATATATCATATAATATTAGAATGCACACTTAAGTATTTGTATCAAGGCTCATTAAAATCGAGAGAAGCGAGAAGGTTGAGAGGAAGACAGGCTTGAGTTCGGTTGGTATTCGAGTTTTAGAAAAAATTAAAGTTTAACCAGTCGTGATAACAAAGCACGCTTCTATCTATAAGTCAAATGTACAAAACGATATCAAGTGCTAATACGGAGTAATTTCCTATCGGCGAAGGTATCGCGATTACTGCAACCATCAGTCATCTTCATGGACGACGCGGAAAAGCCGTTTGTGAAGAAAGTAGCGAAAACGGATAAAACCGACCCGAAACGTTTGAGAAAAGATTTACCAAAACTGGTGAAGAATATTACGGGGGAAGATAGAGTTTTGCTTATTGGGACATCCAATAAACCTTGGGATGGCGATCCAAAACTTTTATATCAGACTTACGACAAAGTCATATATATTCCTAGACCGGATTACGGCACGGTATCTTTTATATGGAAAGATTTATTGTATAAAGTGAGTTGTACAAAATGTCTGAGTCGTCGTTCATGACATGCATCGTATTAAAAAAATTTATCATCTTTAATTAATATTCATATCTCATTAATCATTCAACGATAATTGCCCTCAATCTTAATTCATTACATCGAATAATTATATTATCATCAAATTTAAATTTGATAAAAATTATCATAAAATTTATGCTAGTAATGAATAATTTATTTTTACATGTCAGAAATTTTGTTTTTAGTATTCAGGTATTAGTCGGCAATTTGATACGTCGGCTATGGCCAAAGCGTGCGACGGTTTCACGATAGGAGTTATTTTATCAGCGATCAATGAGGTTGATAATCTAAATTACAAATGTCATTACATAACAATGCTTATCGAATTATTGTCTGAAATTTAACCTTCCTTCATTATGAATATTATGATGCAGGTAATGACTACAAAGCGTATGGTGCAATTACGAACTCATCCTTTAACACATGCGGAATTGGTGAATGCGTTAAGTTTCAAAGATCCAGTGTATCGCGAAGAGGAAGATGCGTTTCTAGGTTTGTGATAGCGTGCGTAGCGTGTAGGAGGATAACAAGCGTTAGATTTTTTTAGCAGGCTTAAATTTGAAGTATAATATTATATTACAGCTTGGTTTACCAAAACGCCAACATGTCGGCGAAAGCAAAGAGCTTTGGAATTGGAATTAGAAAAGTTAAACGAAGCAAACGAGTCGCAGAAAAAGAAAACAGGAGGAAAATAGTAGATATAATAAATTTTTTCCGTATAAAAGAATTTATATAATATACATTATTTATATATAATATATTATATAATATACATTATTTTAAAGAATATTCATAATATTCATAATAAAAGACAGGTAAGATAGAGACAAATAAAGAATTTCAGCATACTACTTTTGCTTATTTCTAATCTTGTTCATATAACTTGCACATTTTTTACTGTCTAAAATAGCAAAATTAATTTATGTATGCGAAGCGATACTTTTGTGCATATTAATTCAAATATAAAGCAATAAAATCATCGCATTTATTTTAAGAAGAATGGATAAGATAAGAACTATTAAGATAAGATTAAGATAAGAACTAAAAATTATCAATACATGTAAAAATAATTTAAATATATGTATAAAATATAATAATAAGAATTTGATGATCCTTGTATCTACTTTACTATCTACTTTATTGTCTACTTTAGTATCTATTTTTACTATTAGTATCTAAAATTCTTATACGTATATATCTTTGATAATAAATGTTGATGATGGATATTCTGTTTAGATATTTTTTTCAAATTCCTCAAATCGGATTGATGAGATTACTCATTTTGAACGTCGTTTACATTGTCACGAAGCATCCATCTACCGAATTAAATCGTACGCGAATACATGATTCGTACCTTTATGTCACGGGTCAGGGTTACCAGGCTATTGCGCCATTTGATTACATTTTTTGAAGTAACAAATAATGACACATACATCAATCTACAAATACACATATCTATAAAATAAATGTTTTTCTTTCAAGTAATATTTGTATAAAAAAATATTCATATATTAGTTTTCTATAAAACGCGGATAGTGCAGAATTCTCCGCGAGAATAAATTATTATAGAATAAATATTGTTTCTATATGTATAAAGCGCACGCAAAGATTATCTTTTTATGGAATTATTTTATCTTTAATTCTTTATGTCAGTGATATTTTTATCTACTATAACAACATTTTTTTATTTATTGTATGGCATTCATAATAATTTTTAGAATAATTAAATTTTTATATATATATATTATTTACATTTTTGGATCACGACTTGCCCGTGTGAATCAGCATGTGATTTCATTTCTCGTAATCACTTCCACGTGATACATTGCGTGACGGAGCACACGAGACTGCATGCCAAATAATCGATTATCTCGATGGCGTGTATCTCCGTCGCGGCACGACATTTCCCTGCCGATATCAACGTCGATTTTGATTAGAGCAACTGCACGTCGTATCGTCGCCACTCACACTCACAAAGCGGCATCTGCAGTGCTAAACAGGATGCCTCCTGCTTGCCTTTGGACGATGTCACAAAGGTCTCATTAAGCCCGATGATTAGTTATTTCGAGCACTTTCTTCACAGTAGACGCGTTGTTCGTCGACTATCGACTTCAAGGCTATTGTTACTTGGAAAACAAATCATTGTAAATCGCACAAGAATTATACTTTATGCTACTCAACCAAATTTTATTTTGCCCTTTTTAGCGATGATACGCTTTTCGTTCGGAGATCAACGATTAATATAGCACTAAATATGACACAC
>JAJVSH010000061.1:860227-880254 GCA_021460005.1 Tetramorium alpestre | reverse complement strand
TATATGTATGTATGTATGTATGTATCGTTCCTAGAAGGGTTCATCGCAATTTCGCACAATTTAGTGGAATCGCTCTATTTGCATTTTTAATTCTTTGAATATATAGAAGTTGTTGAATTTTAGCAAATTTTTAACGAAATACCGTAGATATTTGTTAAGAGATATTGGATTGATAAAAAAGTTTTTAAAATTATCTCAAATGTTTTTACAATTTTCTTAAGGATTTTTTACATTTTCCAATATTTTTCACATGAGATTTACAGAACCATTTTAATAAATTTCCTCAGAAATTCTCCAAATCTAAAAAATCTAAAAAATCTAAAAAATCTAAAAAATCTAAAAAATCTAAAAATTTAAATACTATGTGAAAAAAGTGTTGAATTAATAAATATTGATGCCGCGCGTATATATTATAAAAGAATAAATTCCACCGCTCTTTCAGACAGATAACAGATATCTTACCGTAATGTGTCGCATAACGATACATAACAAGTGCTAATTGAATGTATAAGCATATACGTATATAATACATACCTATGTATTACAAATACATGCATATAATAGCATGTGATACATTTAGATAGAAGCACATAACGAAATTTAAAGTGATTAAACCCTCTCGGAGCGAGAAAGAGAGAAACGAAAGTTTTCAAAGTAACTGACCGCACTATGTATGTACGACGATCTAACGGAAGAATTATATTCAACTAGTACGGCAGTATGGGACAGTTATGGGACAAGAAGCGAGGCGAACACAGAAGCGCACAGTTTTACGTGTCACAACGTAGTAGTCGCACGAGTTTAGACGTGTTGCAACGCGTAGTATTTTTGAAGGTTAAGCAAGATTGGCTGATCCAGTTAGTTGGGCCAAACCCACGGATCTGAGGTCAATACTGCGGACATACACGAACACACAATCAAAATACACACTCAGATATAGGAAGGCGAATTATAGAATATAGTGTGGACCGATTAATTATTAATTAGGAAGGAGTGCCTAATAGCCGCATAAGAAATTGAGAGATTACGATTTCCTTTTAGTATGTATAGTACGATACTTTTGCACTATACTTTTCTCGTTCCAAGAATACAATTATCGCAACATCTCTCAATTACTAATTACACGCGCACGCACCTGTCGCGACAGCGTAGGCGCAAACGGTACCGAACGTGCGACTCTAATGAAGCTTAAATGATTGATCAATTAACTAAACAATGATTAATACCGGAGCGACGAGCGAAACAAGTGCGAGACGTGACCCCTGCCTCTATAATGCGCGATTAATTTCTTACCTCGATTAACATCCAAATTACAAATGACTTTTAAATCGCTTATTTACAATGTTAATGCGAACTTGTAAAAGAGCTCATTTTGATGGCATTAAGTTGTTCCGATATGAGTGACGAAAACAAAATCGTTATTAATATACTCGAATTTTTGAAAATGAATATATGAAAATATGATAAATGATTTTTATACATCATTCTTTCATCTTTCGCTAAATAATGTAACGCAATAATATTGCAAAAGGCACGTCTATCGATAGACAGTGCGTTTGAATAAGTCAAAACATAACAGTTTCGTAACAGTTTTTTTAGTGCACATTAAAAAAGAACTAATCTGATTTCGTAATACTGGATTAACATAACGAACGTATGTTAATCCAGTATTACGAAATCAGATGTGTCATTACGTATCTTTCATAATAACGTCGTATCGTATCTTTCCACAAATTCACACTCTTAATTTACTACTTCTTAATCGTGCTTGTCATTGCTTTATATTGCTGCACGAATAACAGCATTCTATATTCTTCATTTACAAATTTTTATATTTACACGAGCAATTATACCTCTATCTATAACGATCTCTTTGTCAAGTTTAATGCTGCATTTAAATATTCTTGTATAATTCTGATGAAAGGGACAAATTGATCGCGGTTTAGTTTGATAACATCCATGATGACTCAAGTTGGTCAATTTTCAAAAAAACTACATATCTATACATTTATGTAATAATCATCAGTATTATCAGTAATCGCCACCAATAGTAGCATTACGATATTACAAATTTCCACTCAACAGTATAAATGTAATAACATACGTGGTACATAACAGTTAAGTATATTGTTGAGTAAGAAATTACAACATTGATGCAATTTTTAGTCATTTAATTGGTGTCATAAAATACTGATTTTTAAATTAAATTCGTCATAAATTTGTCTTAAAAAAATATTCTCTTTCTCAATTTTTGCTAAGACGCAAAAGTATAATTTCGATATAATTAAAAAGTATAATTTGCGATAAGATGACAAACAATACTTTACTGTATTTTTTTACGAAACTCCGGCAATCAACGCGTTATGTCACACCGTGGTGTAGTACCTATATTTTATTTCAAAATGTATTGTTCAATCGCGTTTAGACGGGCGATTGGATACTATTTCAGAAGGTACCGAAAACTTTACTTTCTCTCGGAGAAATTGTCCCCGTTGTCACTAGATATTCAATCATCGCGCCGCAAATGTCTAATTAACAGACACGCGACGTAACGTATGCATATGACAGGGTGGGATTGATTTGAATTGAATTCGCGATTACGCCGTGCCAATCGTGTGAGTTGCGATAATGCGATAACGCGACCTTCCGTCTTGAACTTACGTTTATTAAGCTAATTGAACTCTGCAGCATAATTGAACAAAATGGACATAATTTTTTGTTTAATGTAATTTTATTCGCGATTTTATCGTTAGACTCAAGAAGCTTAGCTATAGAAAAAAATGTCAAGCAATAAAATTAAAGAAAGATGTACGCTATCGAGATTTTCATTGAATTTCTAAAGTTAGTGTTGTGCTGGCGCAGAGTAATTAGAGTAGTAGTATAGAAAAATTAGAGATGAAACAACAAAATCGGATTTCTTCACAAGATAAAGCAACAAAGTCACAAAATCATAATATCTATCGAGATATTTGATGAAATTAATATTTTATAATGTTGTGCTAGCAATAGAACAGTACTAAAGAAATATGTTTTTACTTTTTACGTTTTTTCGATATTCTTTCATGATTGTGCCAAATAAATAAAACTAAATTGCTACGATTTTATTGACTGGGTTATAAAGTTAAAGCTATAAAACCATGAATAGACGATAAAAAGATCGTAAAAAGCATTAAAGCAGCAAAAAATTTATATCTAATCGTAAGTTTTTTCGATCGCATTGCACACAACTATGACAGCGTAATAGACAGCTTGAAAGCTTTTATTGCAACGATTTTTTTGCTCGACAATGTTTGCTCGTCATTGTAATTTTTATCGAAGAATATTCATTATATGTATGTATGTACATACGTATAATGTGTACATATGTATAATGTGTGGATAGATCCAATCTTATCATCAATTCAATGCACTACGTTGGAAAACGTTGGGTTGACTTTACTGAATGTAGATGAAGAAATAAATGAGGTGACCAAATAAGATGAGAAATATCTGCAAAAGCTGACGAGAAACGGGCTTGCAATCGAATCGCAAAGGATCTTTACGAAATGTATGTACGCGTGACATTTGTGGGCTTCTGAAATTCCGTGTTGTATCAACAGTAACACGTTCCAGGATATGTATCGATGTAATTATTATCGCGTGCGTAACCATCGCTAATATTGTATCGTATCGTATCGTATCGTATCGTATCGCATCGCATCGCATCGTATCGCATCGTATCGCGTATTGCGATATAAGTACGATATAACTCCTTTTATCGGGATAGTTCGAAACGGCACGTTTAAGAGAAATTTTCGTAAACGTCTGATTGAACATTTTGATATCTCGCTCGGGATACGTTTCGATTTGTCTTATGTAATATCAAAAGAAGTAATATTATCGAAAAGTAGATAATTCGAAACATTACGTTGAAATTAAATATGTATAACGTAAGTATGTATCTCTCTTGCAAAGTACGGCATTATGATAGTTGAAAGTCAAATAGGTCATTATCGTATGTGTGTAGTAATCTTCAATTAATTAGTTTCAAAAAGTATATAAATACAAACAACGATGTCAATCATCGTTTGTGTAATAATAATAATAATACATACATACATACATACATATCTCTTAAGAAAGATACTCGCGAGATTCTTCATGAGAAAGAGAATCTTGCAAATTTTGCTTGACTGCATTCGTCAAGCAAAGTTGATTTATCCAGAAACTCTATTGAGATTACTCAATTAAGTATGTTATATGTCAATTGAAGATAATCGCTCGTAGATCCAGCATGTTCAAAGAGACTGCGTTGAACGAGATTCCAGAGCGTTAAGATTTCGATGTGACGGCGAAATGATTTCTACGTTTCGTTCTGCGAATTAGGACGGCCCAAGGTTTCCTCTCGAAATATCGATAACATTTTGTAAACTCATCAAAATTATGCCGACGTGATCGATTGAGAAGGTCTTCTTTTATATCTGACAATGAAAAAAAGTGATGGAAATTGATAATTTCTAAAGAAATGTTTCTTTTCTCAATGAATTTCTCAAAGAATCTAAAAAAGAGTCGTCCCACTTGAAGTTATACTCTTGCATTCCTTAATAAATAGATCTGCAAAAGTTATGATGATTGAGAATGATCGAATCGTTTGTTTAATGATGTTCTGGTAGGTTGAAACGTGTCTCCTCCCTGCGTAGATCAAATATAAGATGTGTATATGGATGAAACGAACGTAAAAATTCAAGTTGGTTTAATCTTTGCAGATAGAGCTCCATAGGAGCGAAGAGAGAAACTTGGAACTCCTCTTTGGAAAGATGCCTGCTCAATTTGAAAGTATCAACAGCCCTGAGAGGCGGGAGTCCGCGATCGGAAATGGAGTACCGTATTCCGTCGATAGTGACATCGTCATTACGGGCATATCAGGTAATTGTCGGCCGTGAATGGCCGAACAATTTGTTGTGAATCGGTATAGAAACCGGATACAAGTGGTCTTAATTTTTTTCCAGGCCGTCTGCCCGAATCGTCTAATATCGAGGAATTTAAGGAGAATCTGATGAAAGAAGTAGACATGGTCACTGAGGACGATCGCCGTTGGCCAACAGACATCCCCGAGATACCGCACAAAAGTGGCAAGATCAAGGACCTCAGCAGCTTCGACGCCTCTTTTTTCGGGATACATCCCAAGCAGGCACACGTAATGGACCCGCAATTTCGCATGTTGTTAGAAGTTACGTACGAAGCGATAGTTGACGCTGGCATCAATCCCGCGACAGTGCGAGGAACGCGTACCGCGGTGTTCGTCGGTGTCAGTGCCTCGGAAACAAATGAGTTTTGGCTAAAAGACTCAGAGACCGTAACCGGTTTGTATATTATGAGAAACCATGCCCTCTCTCTCTCTCTCTCTCTCTCTCTCTCTCTGTCTGTCTCTCTCCCTCCTCAGTCAATTATTTTTATGTTTTCTACACATGTCTATTGTTTACGAGACAATTGATATCGTTATTGAACTCAAGGATCTTATCCTTGAAGATGAGAAAATGACTATGATGGTACGGATACACCGATTTTTTAATCGATGTGGCGAATTGTTGTTAATCGTTTATTGTTTGTCACAAATATATCTGTTACGAGTGTGAGACGAATGGTGGGAGAAATCATACGATATTCTGCTGACAATAAGAATAAATCGAGATACTTACATCTGCTTGCAGGATACGAATTGCTCGGGTCTTCAAAAGCAATGTTCGCCAACAGAATCTCCTTCTGTTTTGACTTCAATGGACCTAGCTGCGCGATCGACACGGCTTGTTCGGCAGCCATGTTTGGCTTGCATGAGGCAGCCAGCGCAATACGCAATGGCGAATGCGATGCAGCGATCGTCGGTGGGATAAATCTCTTACTAAAACCAGCGAGTACGCTTCAATTTCAAAAACTGAGTATGCTGGCCCAAGATGGCAAGGTCAAAGCGTTCGACGCTTCAGGCGACGGTTACGTGAGGGCTGAGGCGGTAGTGGCGATATACTTACAAAAGATGAAGGATGCGCGTAGAGTATATGCCACGGTGGTTCATACGAAAACAAACACCGACGGCTACAAATCTCAGGGTGTCACATATCCTAATGGCGAAATGCAGAATCAATTGATGCGCGAAACCTACAAGGAGGTAGGAATTAATCCGTCAGACGTGAGTTACGTGGAGGCCCACGGTACCGGTACCAAAGTAGGTGATCCGGAGGAAATCAATTCTATCGATAGGCTGTTCTGCAAAGATAGGAAGACTCCTTTGCTGATTGGCTCAGTCAAATCCAATATGGGTCATTCGGAACCGGCTAGTGGACTATGCTCGATCGCCAAAGTGCTGATTGCGATGGAAATGGGCGTGATACCCCCGAATTTGCACTTCAGTACTCCAAATCCGAACATTCCTGGCTTAATCGAAGGACGCCTTCGAGTGGTCGACAAGGCGTTACCGTGGAACGGTGGTCTCGTGGGTATCAACTCGTTCGGCTTTGGCGGCGCAAACGTGCACGTCATTCTGCGCAGCAACCCAAAGCCGAAATTGTCACCGCTATTGAACGTAGCCGAACTGTTGCCCAAATTGATCGCTGTGTCAGGTCGAACGGAAGAAGCTGTGCACACCTTACTGGACAAAGCGAGAGAGTGTCGTAAGGACGACGAGTTTCTTTCACTGTTACAAGTAATCCACACGAATGACATATCGGGTCACAGCGTTCGCGGCTACGAGATACTCGGCGTCGACGCGACGCGAGAAATGGCCGAGGTAGCAACTTCGAACGAGAGGCGCCCCATTTGGTTCGTATTTTCAGGTATGGGCGCGCAATGGTCGGGAATGGGTCGTCAATTGTTAGGCATTGAGACTTTTCAACGCAGTCTGCGACGATGCGCGGACGCGTTGGCGCCTCATAACATCGACCTCATGGCGATCATCATGAACGGCACGAACGAAACATTCGAGAACATAATGGATTCCTTCGTGAGTATCGCGGCAATGCAGGTCGCCCTTGTGGACATTTTAACGTTGATAGGCATACATCCGGACGGTATAGTCGGACACTCCGTTGGAGAATTGGGTTGTGCTTACGCCGACGGCGCGTTTACACCGGAGCAGACTGTCCTAGCGGCTTACTGTAGAGGCAAGGCGATCCTAGAGTCCAACCTGGAACCAGGCGCCATGGCGGCGGTTGGCCTGAGCTGGGAGGAGGCCAAAAAACAGTGTCCGCCCGACATCGTTCCAGCCTGCCACAACTCGGCCGACTCGGTCACTATTTCCGGTTCGATTGAGTCTATACAAAAGTTCGTGCAACAGCTCAATAGCAAAGATATCTTCGCTAGGATGGTGAAGAGCGCCGGTTTCGCCTTTCACAGCAAATACATCGCCTCGGCCGGGCCTAAGCTACGCGCCTCGCTCGAAAAGATCATCCCGAGCCCGAAGCAGAGGTCAGCCAAGTGGATCTCCAGCTCTATTCCCGAGGCCGCATGGGGCAGTCCGCTCGCACAGCTCAGCTCCGCCGCGTATCACGTCAACAATTTGCTGTCTCCCGTGCTCTTCCAGGAGGCGGTCGCGCATATCCCGGAGAACGCGATAACAATCGAGATCTCGCCGCACTGTTTGCTACAGGCTATCTTGCGCAGATCCTTACCGCCAACAGTGACCAATATCTCCCTCCACAAGCGGGACCATCCCGACAATCTGGCCTTCCTGCTATCTAACGTGGGCAAGCTGTACATGGCCGGTGCGCAACCCGACATTTCCAAATTCTATCCGCCGATGAGTTTCCCCGTTGGTCGCGGAACGCCCATGATCGCGCCCCTAGTCAGGTGGGATCACTCCGCCGCGTGGGATGTGGCTGTTTTCAGACAACTGTCGGGCCACGTGGGCGAGTGTGTCGTCCAAGTAGATTTGTCGAAAGAGACGGATGCGTATATAGCGGGACACCAGATTGACGGACGAGTTCTCTTCCCAGCCACTGGCTACCTCTTTCTGGCGTGGAAAACCTTGGCGAAACTGCACAGCGTCGACTTCGAACGGTTATCAGTGGTGTTCGAGAATGTGCAGTTTCAGCGAGCCACCATTATGCCGAAGGAGGGAACGGTGAAATTTTCGATAACCATTTTCAAGGGGACCGGCGATTTTGAGATCTGCGAGGCTGATGCGATCGTCGTCAGTGGAAAAATCCGCGCGTCCATGGCCATCGAGAAGGATCAGTTGAAGCTGCCGCTGCCGACAGTACCGCCTGCCACGGAGGAGATTTTGCCGTTGAATACCAAGGACGTTTACAAAGAACTGAGACTGCGCGGGTACGAGTATCGCGATATCTTTCAAGGAATCAAATCGTGCGACAACTATGGCGCTGCCGGCGAACTTCACTGGTTCAATCAATGGGTTCCGTACATAGATACTATGCTTCAGTTCACCATAGTGTCCACTAGTCACAGGTTTTTGTATTTACCGTCGCGTCTCCAATACGCTGCCATCGATCCCATTCTTCACAAGCAACTGGTGGCGGAATTACCGAAAGATGCTGGACTGCCGGTGTATCACTATAAGAACATCAATATCGTTAAATCGGGTGGTATCGAGCTCAGAGGATTGCAATCTTCCATAGCGCCTCGACGACAGCAGACTCAAGCCAATCCCAAGTACGAACGGTACACTTTCGTGCCCTATGAAAATCCGCACAGCCTGGTAGAGGATCCAGTGAGAGGAAGAGTGCACGCGCTCACTGTACTCTTGCAAATTCTTCGTGAAAATATGCCGGCTTTGAGGTACAAGATCGTGGAAGTTGCGAGCGAACGTGCCGCGGAAGCTCTCCTGGCGCCGCTTATCTTCGACATTTTCAATAACGAACCGGTCGCACCTGCCGTAAGTCTACAAAATTTTAATACATTATTTCCTTTGTTCGGTCGGTTTGGTCTCACTCAAAATGAAATATTTTCCTATAAGTCAAAATTCTTAGTGTCGTGTATGCGGTGTGGCTAGAAATCCAGATGTCAAATCTTTTTGTTTGACAATTCTAATGTTCAACTAGCCAGCATATTATTTTAATAAATTACATTGTCGCAATGTTAAGGATTGAACAGAAGCTTTAGAAATAAATGATTATGAATAAAGAGAACGTTCATTACCTATATAAAATTGTTGCTCTATATTAATGCCATTTGAAACCAAGTATTTCACTCTATTCTATATAAATTTCTATTTACTTGTTTCTTATGTACATGTTACTTATATATAGGTATAGGTTTAAAATGCATGTCAACTTACACACGTCACAATCATACTCGGCATTATCGCGTCATTTCATCCTATTTACAACACGTGCTTTTTTCCAAGACTCCCTTTTCAATATATAAAATTATTATAAAATCGCTTTGTTTCAGATTGATTTACAAGTGATCGCCGCTTCTGCCGACACGTACACGGCGAGCTTGAGTCAAATGAACGTAAACGCTAATGTCATAACGCAAGACGTAACGGAAGCACCTCCTGCTCAGGACGCGCATCTTGTCGTAGCGGCGGATGTTCTATCTAATCGATCTTACATCGTTCTCAAAAACTTGGTAGCTGCCTTAAAACCTGGTTGTTTTATGCTTCTGGAGGAGACCGCCTCGCAACTGGATTTCAAGATCGCACTGAAAGAACACACTGATTTAACATTGGCTGGAAAACAAACGGATCCCGTAGGGAAGACTTATTTGTTGCTGAAGAAGGAGCGGCAGAGAAGCGGCAGAGAACCGACAGTAATACGAATCACAGAGAAAAATCTCTCATGGCTGGAAGCTGTAAAAGCAGCACTGAAAAACGCTGAAAGCGAAGATCGAGAGGTGCTCCTTGTATCTCAGGGCGAAGAAACACTTGGTAAGATTACAGGAAAAATTTTGTACTCTCAAACTGTCCCGTATGAGGATCAGAAGAAATAAAATAAATATCTCTCGTTACTTTTTATCCGTAGGTCTGGTCGGACTCATGACTTGCGTACGACGCGAGATAGGCGGTGAAAATGCGCGTTATGTCTTTATTCAGGACAAGAGCGCTCCCAAGTTTGGTTTAACCGTGCGATTTTACGCCCAACAGTTAGACATAGGATTGACAGCCAATGTGCTAAAAGGAGGACAATGGGGCAGTTATCGACACTTGCCGTTGGATCAACAAAACAACGTTTCTTCCCTACAGGTGGAGCATGCCTATGTCAACACATTGACGAGGGGAGACCTCAGCAGCTTGAAATGGATCGAAGGCCCGTTGACTTACTACCGTCCCGAAAATCATCCCAAGTACAAATTTTGCAGCGTATACTATTCCGCATTGAACTTCAGGTAAGTCAATGATCAAGTCGTGTTTATTGATATTTTATGTGTATAATGAAGCGGTGATAGATGAACATATGTATATAAATTATATGAATACTACAGAGACATCATGTTCGCGAGCGGCAAACTATCACTGGACGCCGTGACAAAGTCCTTGATTAAACAAGATTGTTTATTGGGATTTGAGTTTTCCGGGAGAGACGTTGACGGCCGTCGCGTGATGGGCGTAGTCGAAAGTAAAGGATTGGCGACCACTGTGATCGCGCAGCATGATTTCGTCTTTGAAGTACCTGACAAGTGGACATTGGAACAAGCGGCAACGCTACCTATCGCTTACTTGACTTGTTATTATGGTATGTTTATACGGGGTCAGATGAAACCAGGCGAGAGCGTGTTGATCCACGCCGGTTCAGGTGCCGTCGGCCAGGCAGCCATTTCCATTGCTCTGCACGCTGGTTGTACCGTCTTCACTACTGTCGGCACGCCGGAAAAGAAAGAATTTCTCAAGAGAATCTTCCCAGAATTAAACACGAAGTACATCGGCAATTCCCGAGACACGAGTTTCGAACAGCTAATACATACCGAGACTCAGGGACATGGGGTCGACTTGGTGTTGAATTCATTGGCAGATGAGAAATTGCAAGCTAGCATTCGGTGCCTGGCGGACGGTGGCCGTTTCCTCGAGATCGGCAAGTATGATATGGCGAAAGATAGCCCCGTGGGGATGTCGATGTTTCTGAAGAATACATCTTTTCACGGTATATTGTTCGATATGCTGTTCGAAAAAGAACATTCGGAGAGACAAGAGATGAGAAAACTGTTTTTGGAAGGAATCAAAAACGGCGCGGTACGTCCGATCCAATCGACCGTCTTTTCGGAGCAACAGGTCGAGCAGGCATTCCGATTCATGGCATCGGGTAAGCATATCGGCAAGGTGCTAATCAAGATCCGCGATGAGGAACCGAAGAAGCGTACAATACCAGCACCGAGGACAATCGCCGCGATCCCACGTATTTATATAAATCCGGAGAAATCCTATGTCCTGATTGGCGGTCTCGGTGGATTCGGTTTAGAACTGGCCGAGTGGATGGTCTCCCGCGGCGCCAAATTCATAATTCTCGTCTCGCGCTCGGGCATACGCACCGGTTACCAGGCATTGTCTGTGCGTCGCTGGCGCGAACGTGGCGTAAAAGTTGTCATCTCTACGGCGGACGCGACGAGCATGTCGGGTGCCGAGCGTTTACTTCGAGAGAGCAACCAGCTGGCTCCGGTAGGAGGTATATTCAATCTGGCAGCCGTCCTACGCGATGCTCTGATCGAGAATTTAGAGGAAGCCGATTTCAAAATGGTCATTTCGCCGAAAGTCCATGTTACGAAGAATTTAGATGCGACTTCGAGGAAGCTTTGCCCCGCGCTAGATTACTTTGTAGTATTCTCGTCCATATCGTCTGGACGCGGCAATTTAGGTCAAACCAACTACGGTTTCGCCAATTCGACCATGGAGAGACTGATGGAAGAGAGGCAGGCTAATGGTTTACCCGGTCTCGCCATTCAATGGGGTGCCATCGGAGACGTTGGCTTAATCATAGGTAATATATAGTTCATATTTGCCTTTATTTTGTGTGTTGCATGTGGCACGTCGGCACATTTTGCACGCCATTGTTTTAGACTTCTGTATAAATACTTTGTGTATTTCATAATCACAGTTTCTCTTATGACATTGTCATTTCTTTCTAGAAACAATGGGAGATAATGTCGAGATAGGCGGTACTGTACAACAAAACATGTCGAGTTGCCTCGCGACGATGGATATATTTCTTCAACAACCGCACCCGGTGCTGGCTTCCTTGGTGTTGGCTGAAAAATTTAAATTCGACGACGACAAGGCTGACCTCCTCACAACCGTTGCTAATATCCTAGGTATTAAAGATGCTAATTCGATTAATCCCAACATTACCTTGGCCGACTTGGGTATGGACTCGTTGATGGGCACGGAGATCAAACAGAATCTCGAAAGAAACTACGACATTATGCTGTCTCCTCAAGATATTCGTGTCTTGAGCTTCGCCAAGCTGCGAGAATTCGCCTCGAGTAGTGATGAGATAAAGAAAGAGCAGCATTCTGCCGCCGCGACGGCGACTTCTGATGTGATGGAATCAAACATCTCGCTCAACATGCTGATGCAATGGCCAAGCAACGAGGTGCTACCTAAAGAAGCGCTCGTTCGCTTGAAAACGAAGAATTCCAATGGACCGGCGTTATTCATCGTTCACGGTATAGAGGGTTTTGTTAAATCGCTAGAAGATGTGGCCAGCGAACTCGACAGACCGTTATGGGGTCTGCAAAGCATCGAGCAGGCGCCTCACGAAACGATATCGGAGTTGGCTGAATTTTATATCAAGACCATTAGAAAAGTTCAGAAAAGAGGACCATACCACTTGGCAGGATACTCGTTTGGATCTTCTGTCGCTATCGAGATGACTCTGCAATTGGAAACCGCTGGCGAAGAGGTGATACTAAGTCTAATTGATGGCTCGCCGACATTCGTGCAACAGCAATGTGAGATGATTGGCAAACTGGATGAGATGAAAAATGTTACTTCCCAAGGCTGTATGAAAGCACTATCATATTTCATCATACAACTTAACAAGAATATCATTTTCAATCAAGTAAGTATCACTTCGTCGTTCTATCCATCAATCATCATTCTTTGTTTATTCTCTATGTAAATAATACTCTTAATATTCTTTTTATCCCCTTGGAATTTTTGGCACGGAGTTGTAATAATTATTGGACATCTAGCATATTCTTTAAATCTTAATTAGTCTCACATTAGCAACTTGCGCGAATATTACAAATAAGTTGAACGATCTAAGAATAATAACAATAATTGAAGTATATTATATAAATTTAGACATCTGTGATGTCTAAATATATCTTATAACTTGCAATGTTTTATTTCAGGCGTACGAGTATTTGGAACAGAGTAAATCGGATGTGGAGATGTTTAACAGGATGGTAGATGTGATAGGCAATACGCCGTTTACAGAGGAGGATCTAAAGATTGCCGGATACCTTTTATATAAAAAATTAGCAGCTAGTGTAATCTATAATCAGAGTAAGAAAATCAAAGGACCGGTCACACTGATTAAAGCTACAGACAACTTTTTACATATGGCAAAAGATTATGGTTTATCAAATGTAAGAGACTTATCTTTTTCATTTTTTCTCGTTGTATCAAACTTCTTCAATATTCTCAATATCGCTCAATATCTTTTTTGTTATTTGTTGTAACGTTGTAAATTAATTGTAAGTTTGAAATTAAATAATTATTTTAATGTTTTAATACAATTTTTATAAAATATATTTGCATTTGAATATTGCGATGTAGCTATATCCAATAGAAAAATTGATGAATTGAATATTTTTGGAATATTGGTACATCTACCAATATATCGCGCATGTATGCATCTAAAAATGAAAATCAATCGAATAGATTCGAGTAAAAAATTTAATTTTATCTATATGTTTAGTAGACATGAACTTTATTTCAACCTAAAAAGTTCTATTCTATTCCCACTATTTGTATAGATTTTAGTTAGTTTATATTCAAAAAGATGCACATTTTAATCTTACTTTTCTTCACAGGTTTGCATACAACCCGTAAGAATAGAAGAGGTGTCCGGTAATCACAGGACAATTTTACTGGGAGAAAGTGCAAAGAAGATTGCAAATCTCTTGCGAGTGTAGTTTGCGAAAAACATTCAGGTTTTATTATATTTGAGAATTGATTACGTCGCACACATTCCACATTTCTGATAAAACTTAATAGATATTTTCCATAATACAGAGAGGTGTAGAAACAAGAAATGTATATACATATACATCTTATTTCTAAAATTGTAATATTGCAAATACAACATACTATATTGCTACAATTTAACTGAAAAGTTCTATGCTGTATAGATTGATGTGATTAGCAATTTGCAAGAGAGCCTTTACGTATATGTATATTATATACTTCAATATTATAGTTAAAATTACGTTTGTAAGCAATTGAATCGTACAAAATGACAAACACGTAGGATAAAACGAAGATACAGCTTCTTAATTATGACAACACTGTATATTATCATTTATTTAAATACAAAAAAATTTTTGTAATGTTTAAATTTAAGAATTTGTTTTAGGATTATACATAAGAATGTATATTATGATTCCCAACATGGGCAAATTAAGAATAATCCATTATTTAATTTGTACTAATAGTGGACAAGGCATTATATACTATTTATTTATATGTATATTAATAATTAACCTACATATTAAAAATTATTAAAAATTGATTTTCATTACTTTTTCCCTCTTAATTAAGAGATATTTTAGATAATTCTAAGCGGCCTGACCTCATTATCTTTAGCTTAATAGAGTCTTTTAATTAGATCCTTTTATCATATAACATTATAAATACAATAATGGAATTATAAACTATAAAATATATTGATGCCTTATTCGACTCGTAATTATAATAGCTAAATTGTTCGTTGAAATCTTTTTATCATTCTTATTAAATTTTATTATTAAGATATTCTTGGTAGGTCATATTTCTCAACTATCATAAGTTTTTTCATGTTCATAACATATTTACACGTTTCATTCCATTGACATAATTACAAATTTAATGCAACGAAAAAAATGTTTTTCATAAATTTAATTTTAAAATGTAATATGAATTTTTTATAATACCAATACCATTATATCTAATATATTATATCTAATATATTAACATTTTGAATTCTTTAATTAATCAAATTTTCAAAAAAAACATCAATATTCATACCAAAATAAAAAGAAATATACATATACTTCACTTATTTTCTCTTACAATACAATTACAATACTGTTTAATTGTGCATTTAACAATTTATGAATGAAAATATCGCTGACACTATGTATTCTATTTATACATAATTGAAAAAATGTTAATAACAAAAAATCTTAATTTAACGTTTCGGTAAAGTGCAAATCGGGTATCGCTGCATTCTTATCACACGTAAAAGACACAGTCAAGGCGTAACGAGTACCAGATTGCACTTTCTCTACTAGATGTAAATTTTCGCTCCCTGAAGTAAAAATCGATACTCTGCCTGAAAAATATTGATAACGTGTCTGATTTCTTTAGAATAGATTTGATTTATAATCGTCAACGCTCCTCTTACCTTTTCTCGGTTCTATCGTAGTATTAACATTTTTGTCCATAAATATAAATCGACCGCCTTTGAAATCTTTATTATAATCGTTTAAATACAACAACGATGTGTAATGAAACGATTCGTAAGTTTCCTAAAAAATACATGGTCCTATGTTTTAATTCAATACTATAAAACAAAACTTCTGGATTATTAAAAAATACCACGTAACGTCACGAAACAAACCTTATCGACATGTGGATGCCAGTATTCGTCATGGATGGTTCTCGCAGGTTTATTAGTCATCCGTGAGAAAAAAGTAGGTTTAGTTAAATAGATGTTATTTATATCTATGCCAAAATGATGCGCCACCGCATGTTGTATTTTCATTTTCACTACCCTGTAAGTTAAGAAAAAATACAACATATATTTTACAATGTTAAATAATTTATTTCTTACATGGAATACTATATATATATATATATATATATATACACACACACACAGACATACATATAGAGTGTATCAATATGTATACATGTATGTGCATAACAATTTCTAATAATTTGCATGTTTCAGAGACTAAAAATTTAAGTGACAGAAATGCATTTATTTATTTGTCTCACATAAGCGAGTTTAAATAAACAACTTATACTATTGATTTACTACAAGCATTATCAAGTTTGGAACGTTAAAAAAAATATTTTGCTTTAGATTTAATTCCTGGAGGAAAAAAAATTTATACTTGATTAAAATCATACTTATATATCGCTGAATCCACACTGTTGAATATTTTCTTTGCTTCTGGTTGTTTATAGATGTTGATAAAATTCTGGCCCTTGCTAAGAGCGCCAGAATGAAGATCCAGAATACTCGCGCCTCCATCAGATCCAGCCAAATCTAATCCACTTTGTGCCAGTTTCAATAAAACATCTGCCTCTGTTGCCGAGACAAGTTTGTCGGTTACAATTCTTCCACATTTTTCTGGTACACAACCAGGATATTTTTCTAACTCGTCTCTATAATCCACAGAACAGTCAACATTCTGCGTACGGCTTATCAATACGTCTTTCTGTTTTGCTAGATATACTTCTTTGCCCTGTCTGATGTTATTCCAAAGTATCAGTAAAATTCCAAATATCAGAACACATCTTGACCACAGCCTTTGATGTGGAACCGATATAGCAGGTCCATATTTCCTACAAGATAGAAAGTAGCGCCTGTTAATCGTTATTCCTTTATGTCCATATATATATATATATATATTATATTATTTCACTTGTATAAATCAGATGATTTCTTAATAACATAACAGAAAGAAGAAACACAGAGTATTCAGCTTGCATTTATTTTGGATATTGTGCATTTAATCATTATCTTCAAACGGGAATATTAAAATCTGAAATAGGAAAGGTAGGACTGGTAACGTAAATATTTATAACAATATAAAAAAGTTAACTGTACACTCACGACAAATTCGGTGAACCAACGGATTCGCTCGATTCTTTCGCTTTACTTTTCTCTTGAATGACATTTTCCGTCTGCGCACTTTTTTTCTTCATTCTCTTTACTTCCTGCGTCGTCATCGTGTACACCGATTTATACCTTAATCTTTATGTTTAATCCAATTTTTCACACATATCAAATACAAGTGTCAACGTGTTATGCGCCTGTCAATTCTCTTTGAATCATGACGCACGAATATCTCTAGAAACGACGCTTTCACGCTAAAACAGTGATGATTGCGAGAGTCGCCGCCAATTGCCACACAAGATCCAAAAGCCGCTTGGGGAATTTCGGCACGTATATAATTTATGTATGTATATATACTTGGAGACTTTTGGGGAATTTAAAAAATGCGTATTAGGGAAAAATAGACACGTGGCGACACTGTCCTGCGCGCGACTCACTCAGCTCACGCAAGAGGTCTCTGTACGTCACAACACAGCACTTAACGTGTCACGTGCGCGTAACAACGTACGGAGTTCTGCTGTATCCTTGGCTTGTTCGTCGTCGCTCGTCTCCGCGACGGCAAATGACGTAATTGCACCGCATGCTGTTATGTTTCTCTTGTTCGTATCGTTAATAAACATGCTATCCTTTATACGAAAATTATCAATTGGCGGAAAGATTAAGGATGGTATCATGCCGGAGGCAGTCATGGGAACGGCAGAGGATCTCCTGACAGCGAATCAAACGTTAAAGACGGATATGGAATTGAAAGAATCCGTTTACGGCAAGTTTTGCGCTCTATTTGTGTGTTATAACGCCACGTTCGGCGATTGTCCGATGCCAGAGAGATGGTGCGACCCTACAAATCACTTGAAAGACTCTTATTACTGAAACTTTTTAGGTGCAGAGATTCTGTGTCTATTTATATTCACTCGACGATCCTTGGTTGCACTTTTCAGATCTTTTAAGAACGATCAAAGATCCTGAGAAACCACAAACCTTGGAGCAATTAGATGTTGTCTATGAAGACTGCATAAAAGTTTGCCACAGCACACCTGGAGGAGTTTCTGTGATTCGTGTCGAGTTTAATCCTACAGTGCCTCACTGTTCATTGGCAACCCTCATAGGATTATGTATTCGAATTAAACTAGAACGTCATTTAGCGGCGTCATTTAAATTAGATATCTACATCAAGAAAGGTGCACATTCCACTGAACAGGAAAGTATGTCGGCCCCTTGTATCTCTCCTGTAGTTTTCCAGTTCTGAAAACACGTATCTTTGTTTGACATATATACACCATATTACATTGCAGTTAATAAACAAATTAATGACAAGGAACGTATAGCGGCTGCGATGGAAAATCCAAACTTACGGGAACTGGTGGAGAAATGCATACTAGAAGAGGATTATTAGTGCATTTTGTGCGGAAGTGATTTACTACTCCAGATATTTTACCGAAATACTATTTTAATCTAGTTATATTGTGTCGAAATAAATATATATTTTTATTATTTTATATTGACGTTGAATTCATTAAAATTTAACTCATCTCACATATACATGCATGGAAGTACTTTCAATAGAAATCGTGCAATCATTATAAATATTTTGCTGCTTATCACAATATTGCAATATTGAGCTCTACATCTAAAACAGAAATTAAAGAATGTTCGCCACCATCTAACTTGTATATTCTTAGAAATTTATTACGTTCGTCTCTTATAGAGATGTAATAAAAATTTTATTGGTGGATACGCACAAGTACAAACGATCTAAATTAAAAAAAAATGATTAGTCTACTAAAATTAAAAAAATATATTTCATTAATAATTATATTTAATAACTAATGATTAATATAAATCGAGTATCAAATATATTTTTAAAAAACGACGTGTAAAATGAATAATTTAACATTAAAATTACATTAAAGAATTTAAGAAACATTTTATTTTATATTTTACTAGTTTAGTTAAAAGAGAAAATAAAATGTCAGTTTATTTCAGTCAGTTCATAAAATGAAATAATTTTACATTTACATTTTCCGCCCGGAAACTTTCAAATCCTAATCTGACGCTTCAGAGTAGTGCGTCATAGGGGAATGCTCGAACGAGTGCATCACACGTGATACACGGATACTTTACATGCGTAACATATGTACAATGTAGAGAACAGTGAAATAATTACGAATTGGGCAAACCACACGTGCGGCATTCGCGGAACGTCGCGTGATTTATGCAGGGTTGCGCACAATATACGATAGTGATCAAAGCCGCCGGTGCGGGCATCAGTGTTTCTACACCGTTCTACCGTTTCTGTGATGACTATACCGGTGATACTATCACCGTCGCATCGCGTGGCGTCAGTCGTCAGTTGAGTCTCGAGCAGTCTCGAGCAGTCTTGAGCTTCGAGCCGCGAATCGGCCAGCGTGTCGCGCACAATTTTTACTTTTCTTCTTCTTACATTCTCCGTCCAAGTTTCTGGAAGAAAATATCATCGGACGTTTTCAAAATAAGTGGCCCCTATTTAGGAAGTGATCACTCAAAGTGCAAATCAAACGTTTCTCAGTAAGAATCTTTAATTTATTATTATTCTCGTTAAACATATAAAATCTACAAAATTAAAATTGAAAACTTGAGTTTGTTTGAATTATATTTTCAAACTATCTTTTTTTATCTATTAAATTAATGTTTATACACTTGTACATTTTTATAAATCCACGTCTTCATGAATATCATACAAATGCAAAATGTACGTGCGTAGTTTAAAAATATTATATATGTGTATAATGTATAATTAGATTTTTTAAATCTAAAATCTAAATTCAAAAGATATAAATAAATTTTATTTTAAAATAAATAAATTTTATTTTAAAATTTCATAAGACTATACGTGTAAACAAGAAAAAAATATCCTTTTTAGCCAAGTCAAGTGACTGTGTCCAATGTTATAAATCATCGTGTATTCAAGATGGACTTCAGCTTGTCCTTCTCAATTCTCATCGTCCTTTCGTTCAAATTTTTAACACATGGCTTACCGGTGCAAGAGGAACTTTACGGTATAAGATATATATATAT
>JAJVSH010000061.1:847374-860002 GCA_021460005.1 Tetramorium alpestre | reverse complement strand
TGTGTGTGTGTGTGCGTGTGTGTGTGTGTGTGTTTGTTTATTAAATATATACATTAAGCCAATAATATTAAGAAGAGTAACATTAAACATTTTTATGTGTGAAGCATTATTTTTTCACACTTCTTTGAAAAAAATCTGAGCTTTTATTACATGTACATGTGGCACATGTTAACCAAGAATTTCTTCTTATCATTAACGTTATTGTTACTATTTACGAGTAAATCGTGATGAAAACAACTCGTACATTCCAGGATTAATAGATCAGTTTGATGAGTTGGGTTTTTAGTATCGTACGGAAAGTACAGTGAATACGTCGATTAAATTAACGTAACCTTTGCCAAATGTAATTTCTATTGCTTCCGCAGTTAGCCGACTAGATAAACGTCATAAAATAGAGTTCGGGGTGAATCGTTATCGCAACTACACCACACATTTTCTGTTTAACTCATTCTCTATCATGAAAATGTTATGATTCATTCCTCATGTTATATAATAACGTACATTTTCCAATTATAATGTTGGTATGCACACAATCGAAATGACAAGTTGGACGATGGTGATCCAGTATTTACCGTCAGTACTTACTCTACTCTAGTTTTTCTTTACTTTCGATAATATATCAAATAGCCGTTAATTCGATCTTAATTTTGATTCTATGAATTACTTACAGTTTCTTTTGCAGAAATCTTCCAATAATTAACACATTGGATATTTTTGTAATTAAATCTCGAATAGGAATTCATGTGTAATCATTAATCGAGAAATATAATTTTAATATTTATTTGTTCTTTCTTGAAATTCGACTTATACTACCTTTCTTATTTAATTGTTGAGAAACTGTTGATGTCTCGGCAATTTTGTTAAATTAAAATAAACTCCACGTTTATTACAGAATAATTAGAATAGAATTTACAATTATGCAATTTTCCAAATTCTACAAATTTACATTCCCTGATTCCATGTAATGTTGTGGTATCGCGGCCAACGTTCGCCACTATTTTTCCCCGCTCCTGCCAACGACGATGATGCTTTTACCACTACTAGTACCGCACAGTGATGCAGTATTTGCATATGTAATTAATTCAAACGAAAGATTGACAAACGTCGTCGCGTGTTTGTAATTTTCCAACTTATTGATTAGTCTATCAATTTATTACGCAACTCTACGTGCAATGAGAAAATTGTTTTCATGAAATCATATGATGAAATTTATTCGCAATCTGGACAAACCGTGTATATATTTCATGTATTGCAAAGGTCACTTTAATTCAATCGACGTATTCACCGTACTTTCCGTACAGTGAAAACCCAACCTATCAAACTGATCTATTAACCCTAAAACGCATGAGTTGTTTTCATCACGATTTAGAAAAAAAGATTAATTTTTATTATACCTAATATTTAAAGTATTTTGAGATATAAATTTAATTTTCCCAAAATAAAATTAAAATCTGAATTTTTTAGATTAAATTGTTTCAACTAAATCTAGAGATAAAAGAAGAATATTTCTATATGTAATGGGAGAGGGGAGGGGGGGGAGAGAGAGAGAGAGAGAGAGAATATTCTCTCTTTCTTTTATCTTTCTAATTTAAGATTTTTTCAAACTTTATACCGTATTGTGCAACTAAACGCTATCAGTTGAAAATACATGACTAAAAGTGCGGGTCGTGCATAGATTAGTTTCAATGACCCGAGCTGGGCTTTTCCTCATAGGCTTTCCCTATAATTCTTTGTTAAGCGATGAGCAAACTATAATTCCAAATCAAAACGTAACTTCATTTTGATTGACATAGAAGGCAGTGAGTGCAGGCTGGAGAATGGCAGGGCAGGTGTGTGTAAAAAGATATATGAATGTCCATCCAGACTGCAAGAGGTGAAGGAAGGTAAAAGAAGCTCGGATTCTGTGGGGCGTTGCGGCTTTCAGGATTTCACGGAAATCGTTTGTTGTCAGTTCAATATCACGGACAAAATAGGACTTCGACCAGCAGATATAGGTATATCATTTTTCTTTTTTCAAATAGTAGAATAGCCGTTTCATAATTCGAAAAATGAAGACATGCGACGAAATTTAATTTCGTGTTGACTAAATTGCGAGCTAAATTATTTCTTTTTTAATTTCATAAATTAATGTATTTTTATTTTTTCACGTTTAATCACGTTTAATCCTACATTTCGCAGATTAAATTTAAACTATCACTTTACAAATTACTGTGCCACTCGATCGAGAGATTTTTTTGGTTGAAATAATAGAGAGACTAGCGACGAGAAAGCCGATCGACAACCGAGTATACTTCGCATCGATTAACATTCTATCTTTATTGAGAAACAGGTTTTTCAACTAGCTGCAATAATTTTTGATAATGACTTATTTTCTTCATCCAAAAGAAAAAAAAAACGAAATGCTACGACGATACGATGTTTTGTCACTACACACTAGCGTGTATACACACATATGCATACTTTTATTTTAAGATATTGCTGAAACACCGGCGTATTTGTACAACGGCGTCCGTGCAAACATCAGCGACGAGGCTATTTTAATGTTTCGCGTCGAGTTTATCATTGTTTTAATACATGTCATTAATAGGCGCGCGCGTGAATCGCAACGTGCACGATCGTTTCCGAGAATCTCGTTTAAATAACGAACGGCCTTGAGAGGTGGAGACGCGCATGATGATGCAACAATCTCGTCATGGCTTTACGGTCACGGTTACGGCTCCATAGATCCGGAACAAGTCGGTCCCGCGTTAATCAGTTAACACGATCGTGCGATCCTTTGGAATGCGAAAGATGGTCTTTAACGCGCCTCACTGCGTCTGGATTTTCAGCATGTCGCGAGTATGAGAACGAGATCAACGAGATTAATGAGATCAACGGGATCAACGGTAAGACGAGGAGGGACACGGTCACGGAGGCTCAAGTGCAGTTCAACATATTCGCCGGCACGCAAAGCGAACACGGGGAATTTCCGTACATGGTCGCCCTAGGATACGAGAACGAAGACAAGGACGACAATTCGTCGGAAGCTATCAAGTACAGCTGCGGCGGCACGTTAATTTCCTCGCAATACGTGCTGACCGCTGCTCACTGCGTCAGTAATGTACAGGAGAGAGTGCCGATAGAGGCAAGTAACAACGAGCCCCTCCAAGTTCAAGGCCGCGACCGTCGAGCGAAAATGATCCGTCCTTACATTTCGAAGAGAAAAAGATGTGATATCGCAGATACTAGACATTCAAATTAAAATTCCACGAATATAGAAACGAAATCGATAAGACATATAATTTTTATATTGTTGCCATTTTCCATTCTTCTTCGATTCATCAAAGTGACGTCGCTAGCTATAATAAATACATGATAACATTTTCTCTTGTCTTGTCTCAAACAGATCTTATCGATCCTCGTGTGGAAGGATTACAAAATTTTTGATGATTCTTAGGTGAGACTCGGTAGCGAAGATCTGAAGAGCGTTGGGGCCGACACGCAACGAATTCCCATAAGCAACGTAATAACGCATCCACAATATAAGCGCAGTGTGAATTACAACGACGTGGCTATTCTGAGATTAAGTACGCCCGTACGTATGACGAGTAACGTACGACCGATCTGTATCCAAACAAAATCGTTGGACTCCATGAATGATGTATTATCGAACGTAACGTTTATCGTAATTGGCTGGGGCGCTACCAGCTTCGACGAGGACGGCAGTACCAAACTGATGAAGACACCGAGTCTCAAGTGAGAATTAAAACATAACATATACATTTTTAGTAATATTTTTTAGCGCCAATTCTTTTCAAACACATGTCACTGAAAACTTTTTTTACTAAAAATTAAATTTTTTACTTGACTTCGAACTAGTAATTTTGCAGTTTTATCTTAAATAAGCATTATTACAATACATTCGGCACAGTGTAAAATTATAACCATTTTTCATTGCAAATAATTTCTATTCGAGATTAAAAGAGAAAAAGAAATAAAGCCCGAGTTAGTTGAGAAAATTTTGGCGCGAGACGAAATATATTTTTGTATATCTCGTATAAATGTACCTATCTTTATATTACATACATTAAAATTAAAATTGAAATTACGCTTTAATTTCAATTTCAGTCTCATAGACAGGGAATCGTGCGCCAAATCGTTCACCGGTTTCGGCAAGTTACCCCGCGGTTTGGATGAGAATATGTTGTGCATATTGGATAGCAACATTACAAGAAGATCAGACGCTTGTCACGGAGACAGCGGCGGACCTTTGTTGATGTTCACTGGGTCTAGTCACACCATTGTGGGAATCACGGCTTTCGGGCAAAATTGCGGAGGATCTATACCGGGAGTTTATACGGCGATATATTCCTACCTGGAATGGATCGAGGAGCAAGTCTGGTCGGAAATAATCAACGAATGATAAACGACTCAAGACTTTCCGTTCAATGACTCGGCATGATTGACATGATGCATGACGCAATTTAAATACTTTAAAGAGACTCATGGTGTTACATATGGTTATTACGATATCTAGTCTGAAGCTATTCGTATATTCAGTCTACGCAGCATTTATTTTTTCAATTCCTATCTTACAATGTGCTTTAGCGAATTTTATACTTTTATACGTATGATTCTGCTCTCGACGAACATATCATTCTCTACTGTATACGTGCTTCAATAAAATATCAATATTCGGCTTGTATTTCTGATCTTATCTTTTTATCTCTTGAAAAATCTACAATAATAATTAAAATAAATAATTTCTCTGTGAAAGAACAACGTTGGCAACGTGTTCAGTTGAATAGCGTTGAGGATAACGNCGTTTTATCGTTTTATCGTATCGTATCGTATCGTAAATCGTAAATCGTTGTAAATCGTAAATGTAAAAAATGGCTGATAAGAAAGATGAGGAGAAAAAGGAGGAAGACGAGCGTATTGAATTTCTCTATAAATATTTGATGCTTTCGAGAAAAATTAAACTCGAAAAATGGGTAAAGATGTTAACAAACGAGGAATATAAGGTACAATATTTGCCTCTAAATCTTAACCTTAATATAAATCTAAACTTATAAATCTAAGCTTACAATTACGAACTAAATGTTTCCATGATATTATTCATCACCACGATTAAAAATCTCCATTGGAATAATAACTATTCTACATAATTCTAATCATTTTTAATTCTTATACCTGTGTCATCGAGAAATTAATCTATATTATCTATATTAAATTTAGTTGTATAATGAAATTCTTTAATGACAAAATTAATAGCCCGAGTCGTTGTGTCTGAATTATTTCGTATTCATATAAAATATGCTTTAGAATTGAATTAAATTTTTGTGTGACTCACTGTGTTCATTCTAATTATATCCTTCTTCTTTGTCATCTCTTTTCCAAAAAGGAAATACATTATTTTAATTGTATGATAGATTTCTAAGACTCTTTTTTTCCATCTTCAAACATAAGTTTTCTATTTTCGCGCGAAAGCAATTCAAAATTAATTTTTATTAAAGTAACGAAATTATTCAAATCGAGTAAATTCAACATTTATTTTATTTGTTTACGAAAATGTCAGGAGACGGTTATGAAATTCTTCGATATCCCGTCGGAGATGATTCTGATAATACAATTAAATCCGGCCGGTATGTTAGTGCCTTTTCTCAAGATACCACTGACAGGTTGGGTGAAGATATCGTACTTTATAAAGAAGAACCCTGTTCAGATCACGAAAGAAAATTATAGGAGCGTCATTATACCCGGCGACATGGCTTCGAAACCTATCGAGGAACTATCCGTCTTGGTTGAGGAGGTAGCGCGATTGCACGTTCAAATTAAATATTGTTCGCGTCTATGAAAAGGTATTCGATCCTTACGCGAATGTTCTGCCTAGGCTTATGTACCGATATTATCAAATCCGAAGAACCACAAGGGTTGGCCACGCGTTATCGGCGAAGACGTGAAAAAGCACGTTTACGATTTTCGTAATATGATATGCCAGGTACAAGAAGTAATTTTTTTCAACTCTTAACCCACAAGATAAAATATTTATGCATGAAACAAGTATTATTGCTATACGAATGTCATTAATTTCTTTTATCTTAATAAAAAAAATTTTTCTTATTAAAAGACACTCTTCAAATTCCTATGGTATCAGCTGACACTATGTGTTAAATTTCGAAATAGAATAAAAATGTTTTTATCAGCCACTCGAAAGTATCGACGAAAAATGTCTTATCTCTTTCAGGTCAAAGGTAAGATGATGGGACAGACCTTACTACCGATGCCAATGGGCATCGAGCAGATATTCGAGGCGGAATGGAAAGCACAGCAAAGCGGCGGTATTGAGGTCGACCTTCCTATAAAAAGCAATATAGAAACTATCGTAACGAAATGGTGCTCGCAAATCAGTGATACGCTAAACGAAGAAAGTCCGAAAAGTGATAACCAGCTACCGAGTGCAGGTATTGCAGCATTTAGCTGTTAAAATTTAAAACCAATTTTTCTAATGTTCAAAACATATGCATTTTTTTTCATATACATTATTTAACCATAATGTGCATACTGTTATATATCTGCGCGCGCACACACACACACACACACACACACACACACACACACACACACACACACACACACACACACACACACAAAAGAAAAGCACAAAAGAAAGAATACATTTTGGATTTTCCAACTGGTTTTCAACTAATTGTAAGAGTCACTGATTTCCAACCAAGTTTAATGAAAAAAAAAATTTTTTTTTTTTAAATTTAAATGCAAGAAACTGAATTAAGAGAATTAAAGAAGCATTAATCTTCAACAATGTACATACTTGCAGAAATTGATTTCTGGCGTCAACGACTTGTAAACGTCGAATCTATTCACAGTCAAATGAGGGACTTACGAGTGAAAAAGATGGCATCTATTCTAGAATTAACCAAGAGCCCTTATTCACCGCGTTTCAAGGCTCTGTTGAAGGACGTTATCGCTGGTTAGATCTTGGTAGCGTTAGTCGAACGATATACTACAACGAGTATTAATTAATTATGTCGATTAGACCGTCCATTTTAACAGTTTTTAACAGTGATATATCACTACATCATTCTAATGAATTATTCTAAAGAGAAAAAACAGAGTTAGCTGATTAATTTTTTTTTAATAAACTTTCAAAAATTATGTCATCAAATCACGCTAAATTTTAATTTACGTAATTTAATACAAAAAAATTTTTATTCGTACCTTAAGCGGTGATCGAAGCACGCGACATATGCGCTTATTTAAAAGCGTTGGAACCTCACATCGAAGATATACAAAATACCGAATTCAAAGACATTCAACCGAAATTGAAATCACTGCTTCACTGCGTGTGCTTAATATGGTCAAATTCAAAATATTATTGCATCTCAACGCGAATAATCACATTACTATCTGAAATATCTAATCTGCTATGTACCGAGGTAAGAAAAAAAAAAAAAGTATTTGTATATTGAGGTTGCTCGAGCAAGATATTCTTGCGCGATCACTAAAAGTTACTATATGAATATTTTTTGAAAGAGCAATATCATGATCATTGTCACTTTGAAACAAAGAAAGACATTAATTTTCTGTCGTAATGATTTTTAAAATTTATACAATCATATCTTGTTATTTATTTAAGCACGTAGCGCTCAAATTAATTCTCTCTCAATATCTTTATGTTCACGTGGAAATATCTCTCGACTAAATTTTCCAGATGGATATAAACTTTAATTGTGTGATTTTATTTAAAGCATTGAGCATTAATGAGTTAATAAACAATCTTCTTTTTTTCCTTAACAGTGTATAAATGTGTATTGTATTACTAATCAGAAACTTCGCAGGCCGCTAAATATTTGGATCAGAGTACTTTGTTCACTGGCGATATCGAGGATAGTCTGAAACGTTTAATGCACGTGACAAATATTTTGGCTTATTATACAGAACTGTTTGAAACGTTCCGAAGTAAATTGGATAATTACTTTAAACATGCGACTGACGTAATTCCATGGAATTTCGATGATGAACTGGTGCTTGGAAGAATAACGAATTTTCAGAAACGTTTGGGAGAAATTAAAGTCCGTAATTTGATTTTTTAAAATAAATGTTAAGCTTTGCATAATTGGACTCGCGTACTATTAATCTTATTAATTTTTTCGCAATAAGTTATCTCGCGCTCTTATTTATTATTTATCAATTAATTAATATCTCTTATTTATTAATTAATCTAAAATTTTCAATAGTTTTGAATTTGTACATGCACGCATACACATATACGTATTTATCTATCTGTGAATAATAATAATTAATTCGTGGTATTATTTATCAGCTGTTATTTGAGACGGCTCAAGAATATTTTAAGCTAGAAAAAATGGAATTTGCGAGTTTAAAAAAGAAAACATTAGCTTCCAAGATATATGACATTTATGAAAAATTTGTTAAAATTTACAATGAATTTGCCGAATTGGAGTACGATATTTTAATGCCGGAAGAGACACGATTCACAGATCACTTTATTTCTTTTTTAGCAAAGGTAAGTGCAATATTATATCGTATTATGATATATACGCTATGTATGTGATCACTACTTTTCATATAAAATTCGCGTTATAATATAAAATATTATCAACCTATTTATCGTAGGTGGAAGAATTTGATAGAGAGCTAGCAAATATATTCGATCAAGCATTTTCCGAATGTCACAATACTGAATTTATTTATAAAGTAATATGGATTCTAGGCTCAATGGCCAATCGACCAATCATCATGGCACAATTATGGCACAATTACGAGAGATTGCTTCAAAGAATTCATACCCATTTCGATGATGTTAAGGTGAGCTACAATATTGATACTTAATAGATATAATATAGCCATAATGATAGATGATGAGCCTTAGACAGACTCCATTTACTTTTTCCAGGTCATATTTGACAGCATCTTCAAAGACTATAAGGAGGACGAATGGATTGAAACCGATCAGTATTTCCCACATGTCGCTGGCACATTGTGTACGTTGACGCAATTGCGGCAACGGATAGATTATCCAATGCAATGTGCGAAATTAGTTGACCATCCTTTGGTAAATCTCAGAATAGAACGTGAAACTAAACCAAAGTACGATCAAATGCAGGTAATGAGCCATAGAATCATCAAGCCATAGAAAAAAAAGCTATAGCCAAAAAGCGACGATAAATTTCATTAAGTATTAAGTATCAATGACTTACAATTAGTCATTTTTACGTTTATGTGTTCGTTTAAAAAGTAATCGTCTGACATAAATTTTGAAACATTTATAATATATTAACATATTCGTATTAACATGCTCTTGAATTATATTAATAAAAGCATATTATATCCTTACAAGTCACTTATAGATGCGATGGAGCATAAAATATTCACAAACTGGACCAACAAAATAGTCGTGAAAAGAGACATTCATTTGTCGAAAAGCTTATTAACGATACACGAAAACAAGCTACTCGATGTAAATTTCGATCCGGAACTGACTGTTCTACTGCGAGAAATTCGTTTTATGATCAACCTGAAGAGAACGGACCTAACCGAGGAAGCGATTCAATTATATTATAGAACGCAGTATTTTGTTGAAAGTATCTACAATCTCAATTTGCTCGTGCAATGGTGAGTAAAGGCATCGTTAAATAAAAAGGGGGGGGGGAAGCTCATTAAATGATGAGAAATAGTAGTTGATCTGCATACATTTGTTTAAATAATAGGTACAATTGGATAAGGAATTATAGTTTACCTGTGGAATCTGAATTATTAAAGGACGAAATTGAAAAAGTAGACGAAACAATTCGCATTGGCCAAGAAAACTATAATTGGAATTCTCCAGGTGAAATTTTTTAATTATAACAGATATTGAATATAAAGACATTTAGATGTTATTGATAATAATAAAAGTAATAATATATGTATAAATTTCTTTAATCTTCGTAATTTAGCGGCACGTCCGTAATCTTTGAATCACTTCTTGCTTCACATAATAAGTGCTTCAATAATCAGTGCAGACAATAAAATCAACTTTTTACCATATTGTATAATGTCATTGAGGATTCGTTTCACAGAAGTGCCAAAATATATCAGTAATTTGTTGGGTCTGGTGCGAAAGTTACATGCGCGGATCTTTTACGCTCAAGAAAACATCAACAGGTTAATGCAAATAATTTACTCGTGGGCGATGACCCCGATATTAGAGCGTAAAGAGTTTAAAGATGAAAATTTGCTTGCCGTAAATGAACGCGATGAGAATTTCCAAAAGAGATATAACCAGATCGAGCATGCCACTAAAGAGCTCAATCGAGTTTTGGACGAAAATTACAAACTCTTTTTCTATTCGCTACCTAATTCTGTGTATGAGAAAGACGAAATTGAATTGGATAAAAGTAATTCTCATTTACTTATTTCTAAAGATTTTTAATATTTTATGTAACAGTTTTTCAGATTTTAATAATTCCATGATTTAACCGAAAATAAAATTATTATAACATATAATTATTATTATAGATGCCCGAACAGATATGGGAAAGCAAGAATTTGAAGAACTTGTAGAATTTGAAGGAGTCGGAGAAAAAACAGATGATGCAGAAGAATTGCAAACTTTACCGAGATTGAGGTATGAATCAATTCTTTCTTAATACTAGAATCTATAATATACTTGTTTATGTTATCTCTTAATTCGTGAGCAGCAATAAAATAACGATATAAAAAATTTTTTTACTATACTGTACTATATAAAATATTTTCTTTATCATTATCATCAGAACTGATAAAGAGAAGGAAACAATGCTTGCTCGTAATAGTGTAGAAAATGAAAAAGTCGGAATAAAAAAAGACAAACTAATGAAGGGGACAACCGAAATAAAATTAACGGACGACGAAATTGCTAAAAATATGATCAAATGGAAACCATATCTTGCTTATGTCGACAATTTAATATCAAAAGCTTTAATCCAAGCTGCTTCTACTAGGTATTGAGTTTCATCAAATATTTATATAAAGTTAATACATTGTCTGCTAATTGATTATTAATATTATCATATTATTTTCATTGTTCATTAATCAATGATACTTACAATTAGTCGAAATAAGTTTATTGTATCAATAATATTTAATAATGATATTCTACTGTTTCATGTGATATGTAATATGTATCTATACATCGTAGCATATGTTATCTGCTCGATGAAACCGATCCGGAAAATAACGTGTCACCTCTTTTCGAGATTCAACTGTCACTTGAAATCCCTCACATTGTCTTTCGTCCTGCAGTGGATGTGGACAATCCCGAGGGCTTCTATGCATTTTATGAGAATTTGCTGCTTGATATTATGAGAATGGGAACTTTAATACCACGCGTAGATCCTGACATCGCAACAGAACGCAAGCACTACGGAGTACGTTATTGTATATAGGGTGCTCAATATAATAGGCGCACTTATTACATATGACACATACATATACATTGTATGTTGAAAAATAAAATAATTCTATCTTAATTTATTTCTAAACGATTACTTAAGAAGAGAAGATTTTGAATTGCACTGCAGAAATGCGAATAAATAATAAAACTTGATTTTTCAGCTAATTTGTGAGCTTTATATTAATAAGGCCTTAGACATCTCTTTTTTTTTAATTATTCATATATTACGATTCTTCCGTCATTAATAATTCTTCCGTAATATAATTCTTCAAGGTCGATTTAGCGGAAGAAGAAAATATCATTTTCATGCTCGAGGAAACGTGTTATCGGATCAAGCTAGGTTTGATGCAAGCACAAGAATATATCGTCGTAAGATTTTTTTAACTTTGTAGTTATTTTACTGTTAATCATGAATTTTGATCGTACGGCTTTTCTATATTTATATTTTACAAAAACCTATATTGCTTAAATTATAGATTTTTGAACCATTTTCCTGGCTATGGCTAGACGATAGACAACAATACTTGAATTTATTTTTACGTTTTGGCCGCGCACTCACGGATAATGAAAAAGATATGGTGAGGCAAGAAAATTTACCGGAACATTTAAAAGAGAGAAAGCCAGAATTAACTGATTTTAAAAGAGAAATTGACTACTTCATGGAACTTTATAAAAAATGCGATGAGTTTGAGAATGAAAAGATTTTCTTGCGTTGGTTACGGTTAGATGTAAGAGCTTTGAAACAAACTCTACTGAACACGATCTGCAAATGGACTAATTTGTTCAAGACACATCTGGTTGATCATGTCAACAACGAGTACGTATTCGTTGTTACGTATACACTTATACAATCATATATGCCTAATATTATTTTTTAAACCTTATATATTTCTATAGACTAATATAACATAATATCGAATATTTAATTTTAATCATTTTATATATCACAGACTTAAAAATCTTAGTGAATTCTTGACAAATGCTTTAAAGAAATTTACCCAGCCAATCGCACCGGATGATTACGAAGATTTGCTGAATACTATATATTATTTAAAGGAAGTGCGAGATCGACAGTATCAAATCGACGATATGTGGGAACCTATCAAAGTAATAAAAATAGAAATATATATATATGTATGTGTGTGTGTGCGTGTGCGTGTGCGTGTGCGTGTGCGTGTGCGTGTGCGTGTG
>JAJVSH010000061.1:837114-847271 GCA_021460005.1 Tetramorium alpestre | reverse complement strand
GAGAGAGAGAGAGAGAGAGAGAGAGAGAGAGAGAGAGAGAGACACACTGTGTATCTTATTCGTAATAATTTATATAAAACGGAATACTTAGCGACAATTCATTTTCGTTCAACCGATTTTGTTCATCAGGCGATTATGGATCTTCTTAAACAATACCAAGTAAAATTCGGTGAAGAAACGTATATCTGGCTGACGGACTTACCAGAGCACTGGGCAACAGTTAAAAAATGGGCGGTACAAGTAAAACAGCTTGTATATCCTCTGATGGCACGACAAATAGACTTGCTAAAGAAACGTTTCAATTATTACGACTTCAAGCAACAGCAATACCTAGCGCAATTTCGTGAGAATATCATATTCAGGTAAAACAGCTGCAGCAATATTATTTAAATAAAAGGATAATAATAAACTTATTTTAAATATACGAAGATTTGTATCATCTTAAAAAAAATATATACATTTGCCTATGCAGATTTTCGATTTCCTTACTAACAATAAATATATAATTTGAATATAATTTATGTGTCTATCATCAATTATAATCAATCAATAGTTTCGATTGTATAAACGTGTACGAAAAATTGGACAAAATAAATGAAGAAATTCTGAAGTTCGAGAAGGAATTGAAAACATTGCATGACCAAGCGAATATATTCGAACAACAGATAATGGAATTTAAACAAATCAAACTCGCTAGAAGAGAATTAAAACTTCTGAAGAATCTCTGGGATTATGTTAATATTATTACGTCGAGTCTAGATGAATGGAAGACAACATTCTGGAAAAAGATAGACGTCGAAGGAATGGAGCAGGAGTGTAAACAATTAATTCGGGAGTTGAAACGTAAGTTTTTCCATTGATAATTTTGGTGCATTCAATAATGTTGAGTTTCTAAAGATCAAAATCTCAAAATTAAGAAGTTAATTATATTTTCTCAATATTTAAATACACAAATTTTAATATTTATCAAATATACATATGTCGTATAAAACAATTTATTAAAAATCAGTGTATATATGTTCATATTATTTTAGAATTAGATAAAGAAGCACGAACTTGGGATTTATACGTTCGCGTAGAAGCGCAAGTGAGAAATATGATGTCATCATTAAGAGCTGTTTCAGAACTACAAAATCCCGCCATCAAGGACAGACATTGGCAAGAACTTATGGCTAAGACCCGGGTGCGTAAATAATGCTATTTTCAATGACAATATTTTGAAATGCTTATTTCATAAATTTATCGTACACTAAAAAAATTTTAATATTAAAAATCAGTTGGAAATAAAAAAATATTAATGACAATAGTTATGCTATATGTATATTGATAAAATCAACATTGATGTATGTAACAAAAAGAAATTTGTATATATATATATATGTATATATGTATGATTTGTTTTTCTATATGTACAGACCTATGTCAGAGATTATTCATTCTTTATAGCAAAATTTAGCTCTATGACAATGATGAAAAATAATTTCTACTTTATTCAATCAATTTGAGCACTAGCTACAACCATAATTAACATCATAGGTGAAATTCACTATGGATGATAAAACCACTTTAGAAGATTTGCTGAAATTAAAGCTTCATAAATTTGAGGAGGAAGTTAAGGATATGGTGGACAAGGCAGTTAAAGAAATGAGCATGGAGAAAGTCCTCAAAGAGTTGCATAATTCATGGGATATTCTTGAATTCAATAAAGAGACGCACGAACGCACTAAACTCAGCGTATTAAATATAAGTGCAGAAACAATCGAAATGTTGGAAGAAAATCAAGTATATATTTCATTCTAATTTTTAATACAAGAATAATTTTGAAAAAAAAAAAAACAGAAAAGATTGTTATCGTAGGTACAATTACAAAACATGTTGTACTCCAAATACGTTACCTACTTCCTCGATGAAGTGATAGATTGGCAACAAAAGCTTAACAATGCAGACGCTGGGATCAATGCTTGGTTTCGAGTTCAGCGAGCTTGGATGCATCTCGAGAGTATTTTTATCGGGTCGGAAGATATAAGAAGCCAATTGCCGGAGGAAACAAAGCGTTTTGAAAAAATAGACAAAGATTTTAAAGTAATTTCGAGAAATCTGACAAATATAATTCATAATATTAAGAATGTTTTGTACTAAAGAAATTATATTGGAAATTAATAATTTAACAATTCTCTGCATTTTTCCGGCTCAATTTTAATAATTGTATAATTTCATAATATACTAATTAAATATTTTCGTGGATATTTTGTCAAGGATTTGTTGAAGGAAATGTTGAGCAATCTGAATATAGTGAAGTCGACAAATAAACCGAAACTTTTAGATCGGCTTGAGGAATTAGAGGGACAATTGAATATTTGCGAAAAAGCATTATTCAATTACCTAGAAATAAAAAGATTAATCTATCCACGTTTCTATTTCATCTCGTCCGCAGATCTGTTGGATATACTAAGCAATGGTAAAGGTCTCTCTCCTCTTCTTTCCCCTTTCACTCCTTCCTTCTCTCTCTCTCTCTCTCTCTCTCTCTCTCTCTCTCTCTCTTATTGCACGCGCGATAAGACAAATTTATTTTGTGGAAATCTACACATTTTATTGCAACAGGAAACAATCCCGAAATGGTATGCAAGCATTTGTCCAAATTGTACGACTCGCTGGCAAAACTTCAATGGAAAATTGAAGAAGGAAAACCGACGAAATACGCTAACAGAATGATAGCAAAAGATAGCGAGGAAATGGCCATGCATGGAACATGTGACTGCACGGGGAAGGTATTACAAGTTAATCAAATAAAAAATAAAACTTAATATGAAACGTGTGACATGCAACCATAATACATATACATATAAATATAATATTGAGCTATAATGATCATAAAGCTTATGATTGACTAGTTTTGCTAAATAATAACAATAACAAACGTATATTTTGTTATTATTAAACGCTTTTCAATTTTTCTTATACTTCCTTAGACTTGACATACGCGCTCTGATTGTCCGATTATCTCTGTGTAATCGAGATGATCGCCTGATTTACAGGTTGAGATCTGGTTGAATCGCGTAACGGAGGCAATGAGAAAAAGCGTGAGATATCGTCTCAGTCAAGCTGTTGCCTCGTATGAAGAGAAACCTCGCGAACTTGGGATTTTAGATTGCGAGGCACAGCCAGCCTTATGCAGCACGCAAATTTGGTGGGCGTCCGAAGTGAATATGGCATTTGCGAGACTCGAGGAGGGTTTTGAGAACGCGCTAAAGGATTACCAAAAGAAACAGATTAACCAACTAAATACTCTGATTGGCATCTTGCGCGGCGAGTTGAACGAAAACGATCGGCAAAAAATTATGACTATCTGCACCATTGACGTGCATGCGCGTGACATTGTCGGAAAATTGATATCTATCAAAGCAGAGAATTCCTCTAACTTTACATGGCAGTCGCAGTTAAAACACAGGTAATTTTAAATAACCGATGTAATTGTGTCTTCTTTATTTGGAGAGAAGCAAAATCGCGTATGTACCAATAACATTTCAAGAGAACGTGCGTGTTCATCGAAAATTTATAATACATACATGTATTAATTAATAGCGTTCTATATTTGCATTTCGATTTGATATAAAAGTGGCGATTTATAAGAATTCTTTCTCCAATCATCGAAAAAAACATAAAGGTAAAATTTGCATTTATAGAGGCATTAACATTAATACATATAAAACATTGATAAATCGCTTTTGAAAATAAGATTATCATAATACAACCGTATTGAATTTTCATTCCGGTCTTTCATTCTTGTTCGATGCCGTAGACGCTAATCTTCTCGTGCAGGTGCAGGAAAAAAGACAATTGAAAGAGATTGTTTCGCCTCGTAGGTGGGACGACAAATCAGGAGATTGCTTCGCCAACATTTGCGACGCGTGTTTCATATACACTTACGAGTACCTGGGTAACGTGCCACGGCTGGTAATTACGCCGCTGACGGACAGATGCTACATTACGTTGACGCAATCGTTGCATCTGATAATGGGCGGAGCACCGGCTGGGCCCGCGGGGACGGGGAAAACCGAGACGACCAAGGACCTCGGTAAAGCCCTTGGACAAATGGTTTATGTCTTCAACTGTTCCGAACAAATGGATTATAAAGTACATTCCTTTCTTCTCTTCTTAACCTCTCTCTCTCTCTCTTTCTCTCTTTTATCTCATATATGAGATTCTTGGACGTCAAACGTTCAATTTCAAAAGATTTCTTGCCGAATGTTCTTGTAAAATAAATCTATCTTTTTAATAATCAACTGTATCGTGCAAAGTGATATAATCCTTCCGTTACGATTGTGTTTCTTTCATTCAAAATACTTTTAAGTTTTTATGTTACGTCGTGGCGTATTTAACAAAACAATTTTTAATAATCTTGTATATACTTTGATTTTTGTGACATTAACATTCATGTTTTGTTGAACGTTAATATCGTTTAACATCTATCGAGCATAGAAAGAAAGAAAGCGACATTATTCTCAAGAAAGAGATATTACAATAGATATTTGTAATATTTTTGTTCAACATATAATGTAAATAATTAATAGAGTATCTGTAGAATATTGTTGTCTCTGACATATTTTAAATAAAGTATAAGTATAAAAAATGCACAAATTAATTTTGTTTCTCGCTGGAATATCCATAGTCGTGTGGCAACATATACAAGGGACTAGCGCAAACAGGAGCATGGGGTTGCTTCGACGAATTCAATAGGATTTCCGTCGAGGTATTGTCGGTCGTGGCTGTGCAAGTGAAATGTGTTCTAGACGGAGTCAGAAACCGGAAGAAAAAGTTCTTATTTTTTGGAGAGGAACTTAATATCGTGGATACAGTTGGCATATTCATAACCATGAATCCCGGTTATGCCGGCAGAACGGAATTACCCGAAAACTTGAAAACATTATTTCGGTAAAAAAAAAGAGTTATACGGATTATATCGAGAGTTAATCGCGCGTAACTAATCCGAAATAAATCAATAGGCCTTGCGCTATGGTGGTGCCCGATTTTGAACTAATTTGTGAGATTATGTTAGTGGCCGAGGGCTTCCAAGAAGCGAAATTACTGGCGAGGAAGTTTATTACTCTATATATGCTATGCCGAGAGCTTTTATCCAAACAAGACCACTATGATTGGGGTTTGAGAGCCATCAAGTCCGTTTTGGTCGTCGCCGGAAAGTTGAAACGTGATGATAAGCAAAGACCGGAGGAGCAAGTGCTAATGAGAGCGCTAAGGGATTTTAATATGCCGAAAGTTGTGACTGACGACGTACCCGTGTTCATGGGATTAATAGGTAAAAAAACATTACGCGGAGAAAAGATTTATATAATACATCATATTTTATGTTGTTTGCCAGTCAGAAAAATTTCGTTAATTATTGTAGAAATAACAAAAAAGTTAGTTAAAAAAAATTGTTAAGAATATCTTCCTTTGCTTCACTTTCAATATAACTTTCATTTATAACTTAAAAATTATTTTTCCTAAATTTTGTCATAAAATGATAAAGTTGTGAGAATGACTAGATAAGTAAGCTAAGAAATAGCGTGACAAATTTTAAGACAGATTCTGTCCGTGTACTTTTTCCTGGATATATCGTTGTCACATCTCTATGCAATTTTCATTTTACTATTCAGGAGATTTATTTCCCGCATTGGATGTACCGCGAAAAAGAGATCTAGATTTCGAACTAATGATCAAAGCTGCGACTCTTGATTTAAAGTTGCAACCAGAGGACGGGTTTATTCTCAAGGTACATTATACATGTAATGTATATTTCACCTTGAATTTCACCTTAATTGGCGAGCAAAAAGAGAGAGAAAGAGTTTCTACACCGGTTCGCTTTAGGTGGTACAATTGGAGGAGTTGTTTCACGTTCGACACTCGGTCTTTATCATCGGCCTCGCCGGGACCGGTAAAACCGAAGTCTGGAAAACGCTTAACCGAACGTACTCAAACCAAAAGCGCAAACCGCACTACAATGATCTGAACCCAAAGGCGGTGACCAACGACGAGTTATTTGGTGTCATTAATCCGGCAACGAGGGAATGGAAAGACGGGTTGGAAGACAGCATACCCATCAATTTTCAGCGCGCGATCAAACGCGCTACACGCTCATATTAGCCTACGCTCCGTAATAGGCTCACCTTTCCGACTTTCTATTCTTATTGCTACTTTTGCAGGTTGTTCTCCATGATAATGAGGGAGCAAGCCAACATGGCCGGCGACAGTCCAAAGTGGATCGTGTTCGACGGTGACATCGACCCGATGTGGATTGAATCTCTAAATACCATCATGGACGATAACAAGGTCCTAACATTAGCGAGTAACGAAAGAATTGCGTTAACGAAACACATGCGTCTCCTCTTCGAAATATCCAATTTAAGGTGATCGCGTTAGTCAACAGACAACTATTTTTACAATTTTTTACAATTTTCCATTTGTGATATTCCATTAGAATATAAAACTGCTAATTTATAAAAAATATTTTCAATTATTTTTTTGAATAAAAATTTAAGTATTAAATTAAAATTGGTTACATTCATCATCTGATCATAGAAAGAAAGTTTAAAAAGTTTGAGCAATCGATCGTCAAAACTTAAAGATAAGATCAAAATAAAAATTAATATTAGCTTTACTTTGTTCTTGGTAAATATGTTAATATAAAATATGGATTTTATATGGTAAAAAGTTTCGTTTACAGCGAAAATCACTTACGCATTTTCAATATTCATGTATTTATTTCAGGACAGCTACGCCAGCAACAGTGTCTAGAGCGGGAATTTTATACATTAATCCACAAGATTTAGGTTGGACTCCGTAAGCACGAAATACGTTCATATACCGTATACCGTATAGTACAGAGAATATTTTGAAATCAAAGAATAAAGACTTGATTATAATTAAGCTTAAAAAAAAATTTTGATTTAAGCACGTTCTGATCACCATTTATTTACATTATTATTAATAATATCAACTCGCTTCTCGAGTTTAAATGGAAAAATTTGTCTATCTCTAGATTTTTAACAAGCTGGATAGAAACGAGAGATCATTCGGAACGTGCTAATTTGTCGATTCTCTTTGAAAAGTACATTCCACCTTTACTAGAAGTAACAAAATCAAAATTCAAGAAGATCACACCGTTACCGGAAATATGTCACTTGCAGATGCTCTGTCACTTACTTGATTGTTTTTTGACTAAAGAAAACGTTCCGCTAGACTGTCCAAAGGATTGGTACCAAATCAACAAATAAAACTTTTATTCTAATATTTTCTACACCTTTAAACCTTTTATGACAATCAATAGTAAAATATTCCTTCTACAAAGCTCGTACATTTATATTTTAGGTATGAATTATATTTCGCATTTGCCTGCATTTGGGCGTTTGGTTCTGCAATGTTTAAAGATCAGTTGATAGATTGGCGGAAGGAATTTAGCAAATGGTGGCAAATTGAATTCAAAACTGTCAAGTTTCCCTCAGGAGCAACCGTATTTAATTACTTCATAGAACCAGAAACGAAAAAATTGGTACCTTGGACCGAAAAAGTCGTCTCGTTTGAATTGGATTCAGATATTCCGCTTCAGGTTTTGTTAATTTATTTCAAAACAAAAATATAAATGTCGAGATTACAATGTTCAATGAGTAAGAATAAAAAGAATATGTTATACATATATTGAATATATGCATATAACGTTTTTAATATGTTCGATACAGACCGCTTTAGTGCCAACTGGAGAAACAGTGTGCTTGCGTTTTTTCTTGGATTTGTTGATAAAGAAGCGCGTTCCGGTCATGTTAGTGGGCGGAGCGGGTTCTGGGAAAAGCGTCATTATGGCCGACAAATTAGCAAGCTTGTCAAACAATTACAACATCGCAAATGTTCCCTTTAATTTCTACATTACATCAGGTAAATAAGCGAGCTAAAAAACAATTTTTTCAATTTTCTTCAATTTTTAAGTTTCTAAAACTATGTATAAATTTGATTAACTTTCATAAACGTTTCATATGTTTTCGTAATAATATAATTATTGAAGATTATTGTATCTTGGAAAAAATTATTACGTTTAAAATTATTACAAGTATTATTACTTAAACGACTGCAAAAAATTAGACAAATTGGAAAATTTTGAAAGTTAATTTTGAATATGTATTAGGTAATATATGTATATTTATACACATATATAAATTATAATATATGTATGTGTGTATATATATATATATATTTTATATATTAATTTTGAATATGAAATGTTAGTTATGCATAATATATGTATAAAAACATGTTATTTTTGATAACTATCAATTGTGTTTCTCATGAATGATTACCAAATGTATCACGTTACAATTGCCATAGCTTTCACCTTAACGACAAACTATATCGGTTTCATTTTCGTTGAAAAGACATGTTGCAGAAAATACTTGAGAAACATTTGGAAAAGAAAGCGGGACGTAATTACGGTCCACCGGGCACGAAACTCTTAGTGTATTTCATAGATGATATGAATATGCCGGAAGTGGACACTTATGGAACTGTACAACCTCACACTCTCATTAGACAACACATGGATTACAATCACTGGTAATAACTTCGATATGTAAATTGTGATAAATTAATTTCTATTAAAATAGTAATTCATAATGATTGTTGAATATTCTACAATCTAAATTATTATAATTTGTCACTCGTCACTTAATCTCACGCATGGAATGTATAAAAATAATGATTGAATAAAGTATGAAACCTTATAAACATAATGCAGGTATGACAGGACAAAATTAACTTTGAAGGAGATTCATAACACGCAATACGTCGCTTGCATGAATCCTACTGCGGGTAGTTTCACCATAGATCCGCGTTTACAGAGACACTTTGCCACATTTGCAGTTAGGTAAATTATTATTCAATTATACTCACACATTATACGAAATACAAAGGAGCATTGACATATTTTTGGCATACTTGTTCTCAGTTTTCCACAGAAAGAGGCGCTCGTAATGATATACAGTCAGATTCTCAAACAGCATGTGACCGATCCGCAGCAAAAGTTTAATCCAGCGGTGCAAAAATTCACGGATTCCCTAATAGACGCCGCATTATATCTTCATGATAAAATCGCCGCGACTTTTCTACCAACGGTCATCAAATTTCATTATGTTTTCAATTTACGCGATTTAACTAATATATTCCAGGTTAGAATCGCAAGGAATGTCGCGACATTAACGACATTGTGTGACTTTCCACGTAATAATGGCGATAATCTTGCTCCGATATTATGCGCAGGGGATGCTTTTCGCCCGTGGCGACGTTTTACCACTTCCGAGTCACGTAATCAAGCTTTACGCTCATGAAGCGATGCGAGTGTATCGTGATAAATTGGTAAACGTTGAAGATCAGAGAATATTCGATCAGCTGCTGCTCAGTGCACTTCGCAAAAATATACCCGTACGTTAATAGGAAATATTTAATAAAAATTCCAGCCACAAACAGAATAATGAAGTTTGAAATTTGAGCTAGTTTTATTGCAAAATTTCGTAAAACACTTTATAAATTTATTTTAATACTTTATCAATTAATATAATTTTACATAATATAATTTCTTAAGTTTAACTTTTGCGCAAATGTTTTTATTTTAATTAAATATATTTTTTCCGCTTTTTTCCATTCCTTTTAGCCTAAATATTGTATCTAATTTGATTCTGATCGTTTATGTACTTATGTTTATACATATATATTGATCATTTATTGAATTGATTAACGATCTCAGGAGTTGAACGAAACTGAAATCAGTTTGGAGCAACCGTTGATATATTGCCATTTCGCGGAAGGAATCGGCGAACCCAAATACGCGCCTGTCAAAAATTGGACCCAGTTTGTAAAATTACTCGACGAAGCTTTGTTCAATTATAATGAATTGGTATTATCTCAATTACATATTATCACCTCATATAATATAATTGATTTTATAATGTATATCTTTTTAATTTCTTGTTAAATTATTATATACCAATTCTAGTTAATAATTATCATTATTTATATATATATATATATATATATATATATTTCTATTTTTATTACTTTGATAGGTTCCCACATATCGTCGATTTGATACTGTCGATCTCGCACTTCCTTTAAATAAT
>JAJVSH010000061.1:776925-837044 GCA_021460005.1 Tetramorium alpestre | reverse complement strand
ATATATATATATATATATATCATGAATCACACAATGTGTGCTAAAAGATGAATAGTATTGAGTATTTAATGATACTCTGGTAAATAGGAAGGCATTGCCTTATCGTGAAATAAAATGGGTTTTTTTTTATTTAATTTGCATTTTTGTTTATCAATTTTTTTTTGAAGTTTTTATTTTTATAAAGTCTAATAAGATAAAAACCATTCCTATTTTAATCATTTTACGGTTCTGACTATGTTTATATCTCGATTGATGCTACTCCTTCAATATAGGTGTCTGCGATGAATCTAGTATTGTTCGAAGATGCCATCTATCACGTGTGTCGTATTAACAGAATTTTGGAGGCACCGAGAGGCAATGCACTTTTGGTGGGTGTAGGTGGCAGCGGCAAACAATCTTTATCACGTTTGGCTTCTTTTATATCCTTATTGGAGGTAAATAAGGCCATTTTATCATAAGCACAATGCTTAAATTTTACAACTTTTCAAATCGACCGAGCATGATAGATGTTTGATAAAGTAGCTCATAGCGGGCGCAAATTGCAATTTTAATTGATTAAATACAAACGATAAATAAAGCAATAAATATAAAGAAACACAAAGTAAATTTTCTTATACACACAAAGTGTTAAAAAAAATTTATGACATATTTAAAATCTTAAGAAATTTGTTATATTTATGCGCTAAACTTTGGCGTATACAACAGGTATTTCAAATACAATTGCGCAAGGATTATTCCTTAAACGATTTGAAAGCTGACTTGGCCGTGTTATATCTGAAAACTGGCTTGAAAAATATTGGTATTACTTTTCTAATGAGCGATTCTCAAGTCGCGGAAGAAAAATTCTTGGTTGTAGTGAACGATATGTTAGCGACGGGGGAAATCGCGGAACTGTTTACCGATGACGAAATAGAAAACGTCATTAACGCTGTGCGCAACGAGGTAAAATACACGTCGTGCTATTCCAGTGCTGTAAGAATAATCTCTATATTTAGATAAGTTGCGGAAATGGGATATCTGGTTATTGTATTATTTGCGCAGCCCAAGTCACACAGAAAAAAAATTTGCCATTTTATTTTATCCTATTTTATATTATTTTCTGACAATGAGTTAAAATCCGAATGCTCTCAATTTCGATATTTAAAGATAGATCGTTATTAATTATTTGCTATTATCGTACGTTGTATTCATCATGCAGGTTAAGCAAACTGGATTAATTGACACTAAAGAGAACTGCTGGAAATTTTTTATCGAACGCGTACGAAGGCAATTGAGATGTGTTCTGTGCTTCTCTCCTGTAGGAGCGACCTTTCGAAAAAGAGCTAGGAAATTCCCTGCAATAGTAAATTGCACCGCAATCGACTGGTTTCATGATTGGCCGCAGAAAGCATTGGAATCCGTGTCAACAACATTTTTAGAAGTATAACGTTTTTCACAAATTCTTTCTCTTTCAACAATTACAAAATTATTAAAATTAATTTCAACTGGTGGTTATGAATTTCAAGTATAATACGTGCATATTTTTTTATTAATTCAGTCTGGTTATTAATTTGTTTTCAAAAATTAAAGAAAATCCAACATACGATTTTGGAAATATTTTGAAACAAACTGAAGAAATAACTTCAGATAAGTTCGAGATAACTGTAATTCATTGATTACTATTCTTATAATGCCAAAGTGAAATATTATTTTACGCTATTTTTTTTTAAGAAAACATAAATTAATTTACAATTCTCTATATCTATATACCAGGAGTTAAAAGAGTTACCGGCTGAATATCGAACTTCCGTATCGCTCTTTATGTCTTTCGTACATACAAGCGTTAACGATGTATCCGCGATATATTTACAAAATGAAAGAAGGTACAACTACACGACGCCCAAGTCATTCCTTGAGCAAATCTCTTTATATTCCAAGTTGTTAACAGAAAAATTACACGATTTAGAAGCGATGATTTCACGTCTCACCGATGGATTGGTGAAACTCGAATCCTGCGCCATTCAGGTAGAGCTTCTGGCCTTATCTCTCATCGCATCAAACCAAATATATGTTATGGGAATGATTGAATATATCAATTAGCAGTCAATTAGCAAATATATTTGCCATGTTATACTGCAAAGATTTCATAAATTGAGCCTCCAAATTATTTTTTTCGCAAAGTAGGCCGACAAATTAAAGATTATTCTAACGGCTCAAGAGATCGAATTGAAGAAAAAGAATGAAATAGCTGACAAGATATTGGTCGAAGTACATGCAGAAAATGTAAAAGCGGAGGCAGAAAAAAACATCGGTAAGGTATTTTTTGGAGAATTACGAACAGTGGATGTCGAAATAACACGAGGCTATTACAGTGACCGAGGAAGAAGCAAAAGTGGCGGAAATCAAGGAGAAAATATTGGAAAACCAAATACGTTGTGACGAAGACTTGGCCCGTGCGGAGCCAGCGGTGAGACAGGCCGAAGCTGCGCTTGATACTTTAAATAAGGTCAATGAATTTGCAACTTATATTACAATTAGACAGTTGAAAATATAAACAAATTAAATACATGATATGAATTTCAGGAATTTAAAAAAATGAAAATAAAATTATTACTGTAAAATTAATGTACAAACGCAAGATAAATTTAAAAGATATAATATCCCAAATCTAAGGCATTTCATATAGATATTTCTTTAAATTGAAATATATCTTTTATATATTTCAATTTATTTTAGTTGAATGGAGTAAATAATGTCTACATTATTGCAGTACAACTTGACCGAATTGAAATCTTTCGGAACTCCGCCGGATGCCGTACTTATGGTCGCTCAGGCTGTGCTCATTTTACTTTCGCCGAGAGGAAGAATTCCGAGAGACAAAACTTGGAAAGCTTGCAGAGTGATAATGGGATCGATTGATGGATTCATGTCAGAATTGCGTAATTATGATAAAGAAAACATACACCCGGAAGTCATAAGAGCGCTTCAGCCATACATCACTAATAAGGGTAATGTAATTGTTGAGTTTGATATTCGCATGAACAGATATTTTATATATATATATATTTTATTAAATAAAACATTTAATAAGAAAATGTATCTTAAGACTATATGTAAAATTATAAAAAAATAATAAGTGAAAATAATACTATAAAGAGCATATGTTTAAAAAGAAAAAATCCCCAAGTAATGTTAACATAACACGCATATGATTAGAGTTTGATCCGGATGTTGTATATTCAAAATCGCAAGCGGCGGCTGGACTTTGTAGCTGGGTGAAAAATATCATGGTATTTCATTACATCAATGAAAGTGTAAAACCTTTGAGAGTAGCACTTGCTCAAGCAAACGCCGAATTGAGGGTCGCTATGGAAAAATTGAATTCTTTGAGAAACCGTTTAGCGGTAAGCTCATTTCGACATTTTTAGACATCAACGTTCTCTCCTCCGTTTCATATGTATCCTTACTAAAGTAGAGAAACGATGTTTTTCTCGTTTGCACGTACAGGAACTTCAGAAAGTGTTGGACATTCTGGGCGAAAAAATGAACATGGCTTTAGCCGAGAAACAAAAATGTCAGGACGAAGCGGATGCAACTGCATTCGTTATAGATCTAGCGAATCGATTGATAAATGGTCTCGCATCCGAAAATATTCGTTGGGCTGAAACCGTAGAACTGTACGTAGGTTTGCCTAACGACGAAATTGTAAATTCAAAAAGAAAACTATTTAATTATAAATAAAATCAATGGTCAGTTAAACAAACATCAAGTTAATTATATAAATTTCATAATGTCCTTTCTATAGTAATTGACTCAGTTTATTCTATTGATTGATTAATTTACTCAATATTTATTTAAAGCTACTGTTTGACCTTCAGTTTTACTTTTTAATGTAGTTTTACTTTTATTTCATTTATCGAGATAATGCCAATAATACGCGCTATGTAAGTTTCTAAATTTTTATGATGTGGCAAAACAGATTAAAGAAATCCGGAATTACTTTACCGGGCAACGTATTGCTCGTCTCGGCATTCATTTCTTATATGGGATGTTTTACGAAGAAATACAGAATGGATCTTATGAATTTATATTGGTTACCGTTTTTCAACAATTTGCAAGTACCAATACCATACACGTCAGACTTGGATCCGTTGTCTTTAATGACTGACGATGCAAAAATCGCCCAATGGAATAACGAGGGTAAGAAGCATTATACATCTAACGAAAATCTCATATCATAGTGTAATATCGATACGAAAAAAAAACTACTCAATAAAAAACTATTCAGTAGATTATGATATAATCAACAAAGTAACAAAATTCCGCAAAACTAATAAAAAAAAATCTCTTCTACTGGTTTTTAATTAAAAATTAAGCGTATCTTTCATAGGTTTACCTTCAGACAGAACGTCCTCGGAAAACGCCATGATACTTACAAATTCAGCCAGGTGGCCACTAATGATCGATCCACAATTACAAGGAATTAAATGGATCAAAAACAAATGCGGAGAAGATTTAATAGTGCTACGTTTAACGCAAAAAAATTATCTCGACAGAATCGAACACGCAATTGCCGATGGAAAGATAGTACTGCTGGAAAGTATCATGGAAACGGTTGATGCCGTTCTAGATCCAATTCTAGGCCGGGTTTTAATAAAGAAGGGAAGGTACATCGGTATACATTCCTTTTTTCATCAGTAAATAGACTTTGTCAAATTGACCGTCCAAAATTGACGTTAACAAAGGGCCATCAAGGTGGGAGACAAAGAAGTGGATTATGACCCGCGCTTCCATCTGATCTTACAAACAAAACTGGCGAATCCTCACTATAAGCCAGAGATGCAAGCTCAGACTACCCTCATCAATTTTACGGTTACGAAAGACGGTCTGGAAGAGCAGCTATTAGGCGCTGTCGTGAAAGCGGAGCGTCCGGATTTGGAATCGAGCAAAGCTCTACTCACAACTCAACAGAACACGTTCAAGATCGCGCTGAAAGTATTAGAGGACGATCTGTTGCATAGGTACGTAAATAAAGGGGGGAGGGGAAAAGAAACGAGCATGTTTGAGATAACGTAATCCGTTTCTTCTCTCCTATCCCGATTAACTTTATAAAGTGATATTATCTTGTTCGAAAGCCAAATTCTCAATTCAATATACAATCATATATACTATTTAATTATTTACTTTATGAATTGCCTTATTCGCGATTCAACTTGATGAAAAAGTTTGTACGCTTGTCTCAAATTTTATTAGTTTAGTTTCTTATGAGGAAGAAACGTGAAAGGAAAGAGCAAAGGAGGATTCTTTTGCTTAAACATTTATATACATATAAATTATTTTTATCGCTTCTCTTGCTACTGAGATTGGCGACGGCCGGTCCCGATATCTTAAGCGACGTCGCTCTTGTGGAGAACCTTGAAACTACGAAAAAGACTGCCAGCGAGATCGAGACGAAGGCGATCGAGGCGAAGATGACTGCCGTAAAGATAGACGAGGCGCGAGAATCCTACCGGTCGGTGGCGTCCAGAGCCAGCCTTCTCTACTTCATTCTTGACGATCTCAACAAGATCAACATGCTATATCAGTTTTCTCTCAAGGCATTCACCACGGTCTTTCAAAACGCTATTAAATTTGCGGAGCCGGTAGATGCTCTCAATAAACGCATTGCCAATTTAATCGACAGTGTTACATACTTGGTTTTTACATATACCAGCAGAGGATTGTTCGAAAACGACAAGCTCATATTTTTGTGCCAGCTGACTCTTCAGGTACCATGAACCATCTCATAAATAATGCGGATAGACAATAGAATTATTTCGAAAAAAAATGGCCTACTCGATTTCTTTTACAAAAATACCTATGTATATACATATACCTAAAATGGATGCTGCGAAACATCAATCTTCAATTCTTATAAATCTTTATTAAGAGACTATTTATTAGGGAAAAGATTGCTATTTATGGATATTTTCCAATTTTTTTCAATTCAATATTTCCGATATTTTTCAATTATTTACATACGTAATACGACGGTATTAAAGAAATATTTCCACTTAGATTCTGACACAAACGGAAGAGATAGATCAACTCGAAGTGGATTTTCTTTTGCGATTCCCTTATTTACCGGAACTCACGAGTCCGGTGGATTTCCTGAGTAATGATAGTTGGGGCGGCATCAAGTATCTGAGCGGAATGGAAAATTTTCGCAATTTGGACCGTGATATAGACGGGGCCGCGAAAAGGTGGAGAAAATTCGTTGAATCGGAAACGCCTGAGAGAGAAAAATTCCCTCAGGACTGGAAAAATAAAACGACCTTTCAAAGACTTTGCATAATGAGATGTGTGAGACTAGATCGAATGGTTTACGCTATACGGTAATTTGCTTTAAAATACAGTATCCATCTTTAAATAAAAAAAAATTAGTTTTACATTGATATATAAAATATATCCAATTTATTGTCGCACGTTTACCCCCCCCCCCCCTCTAATCCTTCATTAGACCATTAACTCTCTCTAACATAGATACTTTGTGGAAGAAAAATTGGGAACAAAATTCATTCAATTTCGAATGCAACCTTTTGAAAAATCATATGAAGAAACAAGCTCGAGCACGCCGGTATTTTTTATTTTGTCTCCAGGAGTTGATCCTCTAAAAGTACGTTTTCTATATCTCTGAAAAAACGCAGATTTCACTTTAATCGCATATTCAATGCGTTTGCCGTTTAAAAAGTAGAGATTTAATATGTATCGCTTGGATACAACTATTCATTAAAATATTTCCTGACACAATTAACAATAAACTGAAATAGCGCTTCTATGTAGGATGTCGAAAAACTCGGTAAACGGCTCGGCTTCACATTTGACGCGCAAAATTTCCACAATATATCATTAGGACAAGGTCAAGAACTCATCGCGGAGGAGACAATAGAAGTTTCTGCGCGCGAGGGTCACTGGGTTATACTCCAGAATATTCATCTAGTAAAGAAATGGTTACCAAATCTGGAAAAGAAGATAGAACAATTGTCGGAAGAGTCGCACGAAGATTATCGGCTCTTTATTAGCGCAGAACCAAACCATGACCCTCACATGTCAATAATACCACAAGTAAAAACGAAACCCCGAATATACGAGACAAGGATTGTCCAAAAGACAATTTTTTTTGTTCACAAATTATTCGAAATAATACTAAAAATGTTAAATACGTCACACTATATTGTGAATCCTAAATTATCTAAATCTGTATCGTATTTTTCGTGCGAACGTACTTCTTCTCTTACAATTTTATCAAATTTTTCAAACACCCGGAAATCAAACCGAATATTTATGTACATTGTCAAAGTCTCAAATTATATATTTTTCAAACACAAAAAAACATTTTGGTACAATGAAAATGGCAGGGCATACTAGAATCGGCTATAAAAATCACCAACGAACCGCCAACGGGTATGCGCGCCAACATTCACAAAGCCTTGGATAACTTTAGCCAAGATACATTGGAATCTTGCGCCAAGGAGACCGAGTTCAAAGCCATTCTCTTCACCCTCTGTTATTATCACGCTGCTGTAGCAGAGCGTAGAAAATTCGGGGCACAAGGATGGAATAAGGTTCGTATTCTAAATTCTATCATATTACAAATTCTTAGTGACTTGGCGTTTTTAAATCTGTTTTAGAATCGTCTGTAATTTGCGATAAAATTCTACTCTCTTATATGCCATGTATTTCAGAAAGCTTTAAAAGTTCAAACTAATATAAAATAGTTTTAAATGTGTATACATATATATATATATATATATAATGATACATCGATCGATTTAATAATATTATTGTCTCTTAATAAATATTTATTTCCCATGGTTTTTTGTATTACTAATATTGTTAATAATCTTGTTATATAATATCTCTAACATAGTCATATCCCTTCAATGTCGGCGACTTGACCATCAGCGCATCGGTATTGTTGAATTATCTCGAGAATAATACTAAAGTACCTTGGGAAGATTTACGCTATTTATTCGGCGAAATCATGTATGGCGGACATATAACTGACGACTGGGACAGAAGATTATGTCGAACATATCTCCTAGAGTATCTGCAATCAGAATTGGTTGAAGGTGAATTATATCTTGCTCCGGGTTTTCTGGTGCCACCCAGTACTGATTACGCAGGCTACCATCGATATGTGGAAGATTATTTGCCGCCGGAAAGCCCCGTTCTATATGGACTTCACCCAAACGCGGAGATTGGTGAAATTAATTTGATCATTAATCCGTCACTCTTGCTTGACGTTTTACGTTCGCGTTAAAACGACGTTTCGAGCTCGAACTTGTTTGTGCAGGGTTCCTCACAAGCACAGCGGAGAACTTGTTTAAAACAATCTGGGGGCTGCAACCGCGAGATAGTGTCGACACATCGGCTGGAGTGTTATCGAAAGAGGACAAGGTGAAAGTTATAATAGAGGATATAATGGACAAGCTTCCCGAAGAGTTTAATATACAAGACTTGATGAGCAAGGTTAACGTCGGACCATTCGTAGATATCCAGACTACCGTTATAAAAAATAATCTAAATTACTAAATTTTAAGACTAAGAGATTTCGGAGTAAACAAGATATTCAAATATTCTTCAGATAACAGACCTAGCAATCATTATAAAATCATTAACAGTTATATACTCCAACTAACAAAATTACCAAGCATGTTCAACCATCGCGTCGATTATATCGTTGAAATATCGCACGATTACATTTAATGCCAAAGTATTGGAGTTATCTCTACGTATATTCTCTGCGTATCTTTGTGCGCGACCGGTCGTTGGATTTTATGCCTCGGCTTGGTTTCGTGCCGACGTGCGAATTTTAATTTCGTCTTCTCTATCTTTCGCGCATATATAATATTTATACATATATACGTGGCAAAACGTTGACTTTTTTACTTTGGTTAATAAATAAACAAATGGATTATTTGATTTCCAGACGGAAGATCGTACTCCTTTCATTACAGTTGCTCTCCAAGAATGCGAACATATGAACGCGCTGTGCAAGGAAATAAAAAGATCTTTGAGTGAACTGGACCTCGGTTTGAAAGTGAGTGTAAACCGTGATAAAATTCGTGAATAGTGATGCGGTCAAGCTAAAGGGCTGTTTTAGGGCGAGCTCACGATTAGCGTGGATATGGAGGATTTGCAAAATCATCTGTTTATGGAGTCGGTACCCCCATCCTGGACCAAGCGCGCCTATCCCTCTACCCTCGGATTGTCGAGTTGGTTCGCGGATTTGTTTAATCGAATAACCGAGCTATCGAATTGGACGATAGATTTTAATGTGAGTAAAGAAAAAGTCACGATCCATCAAAATCTGAGACTGCGAAAAGATAAAATATATCACAAAGAAAAATTAGATTGAATCAGCTCAATCGTATACTTTGCTCAAGCGTGGGAAAGAGAATTTAAATTCTCTGTCACGCTCCACGTATTACATCAAAGAAAGTGACTTGGCAAATGTTTGTCATTTACTTTGCGTTAAAATTTGACTTCCCTTCTTTCTTGACTGCGGTCAATCTAATTTCTCGCGGTGCGCATCTTTCGACAGTTACCGTCGTCGATCTGGTTGGGTGGGTTTTTCAATCCGCAGTCCTTACTTACCGCCATCATGCAGCAAACCGCCCGTAAAAACGAGTGGCCCCTGGACAAAATGTGCCTGCATTGCGACGTAACCAGAAAACAGAAGGAGGAAATTATGTAAGAGGCTCAACACTTGAGATTAACCCTTTCAGCGGCACTTTATGGGCACTTTTCGATTGTACAAAATTTCAAGCAACTTTTTGACTTTGCTATATATATAAATGCTAACGTACGGTAGCAAATCGGAACAATAGCGTGCTGATACACTGATAATTTCACGGGGAAATTCGATGATGAAATATGTGTCCTCGAACGGGTTAACAATGAAGCGATCAACGCGATAACCGTGAACTTTGTCGATCAGGATGCCGCCGCGCGAGGGTGCCTACATCAACGGTTTGTACATGGAGGGTGCGCGATGGGATGTCGCGAGCGGCGTCATCGCGGATTCGCGTTTGAAGGAGTTACTCTTTCTGATGCCGGTCGTATTTGTGAAGGCGATCACGCAGGACAAGCTGGAGACGAAAAACATGTACGAATGTCCAGTTTACAGGACCAGAACACGCGGCCCTACGTACGTCTGGACGTTGAATTTCAAGACCCGCGACAAGCCGACCAAGTGGACCTTGGCAGGCGTCGCGATTCTCCTGCAGATTTAATCGAGCTCTTCTCGCGCCACGGCGACACTGCGCGGTGTCTTTCGGTGTCCGCGAAGCGACGGCACGTTCACACGCGATTTCGCGCTCGTAACAGTTGATTTTTCTTTTTTTTTTCTTTAAGCCTCTCTTAGCGAGTCGCAACACGCACTTGAAATTCGCTCGCGCAACCACGATTTCCCGCAACCCGGTCGTTAATACCCTTCGCAATTACGTCAGACCCTCTGCAGGCGAGTCGGAGCAGCGCGAATTATAACACGCGTATTCGACTAATTACGAACGATTGGCATATAACGCCTATATGTTGTAACGCGCTTTCTCTCTCTCTCTCTCTCTCTCTCTCTCTTTTTATGACTCTCTCCCAAAGTAAAATGATCTCGTCCCAAGTAGAAACTCGTGTTGTGTGTCGCGTCGGCTCGGACATGAAAGAACGGAAGGAATGACTCGATGAGCGCGCGGCCCTCTCGCAGGTGCGCTCCTCAAGTCAAGTTCCTCCCGAAAGAGGTGAGTCGCCGCCAATTGAGAGGATCGACAGAATGTGACAATGTGGCGAGTGTGTCGCGACGACAGTAGGAAGAACGTCGGCTCTCGCACATCCGGTGCTTTCTTTACGCGCGCACCGACACGTACGCTCTCATGGTGGCGCGTATTATATCAGCCGGTCGCCTTTGACAAGTCCACGATACGCGACGACAATATGATTGGAGGTTTCGAGGAAGTGGTCACCCTTTATCGACTGCGACGTAATTATCCGTTTCGCGATGACGCATCTGGTTTCGCGTGCCGCTCGCTTGGTCTTCGCGACGATGCAGGGTGCGCGGAATTTCGGACACGCGAGCAAAAACGCCTTGCGAAACAACCCGCGCGAGCTAAACGACAATAACGAAACAACCGGTAAAGTATCGAGGACGGATCGAGAGGAGGCCTATTGTCGCGCGACATTGTAACCGCACTTGACTCACGAGAGTGTATACTCTTTCAAACGATCCACTTATGTGCAGTATTCGCCTAACGTATAGCCTATCGTTTATCCGGACAATTAATTCCTATCGATAATCCCGATATCGTAAATATACGTATTTATATCTTTTATATCAATTTTTCGACATTTCCATGCTGTTCGATGGCTCAACTCGGAGCTTAAAACGTAAACAATCCTTGTTCGTCTAAGCTTCTTCTTTCCTCGCCCTTGGCATAAATTGTTCATGTGTTTAATTTGTAAAACATAAAGACAAATAAAATGTGTTAATTTATCAAGCGTCACGTAAAATGTTTTTAAATTGAAAATGTACGCCACGAATTTGTAATATTTTTTCGAAATTTCAACACTATTATACCACCGAATAAAGTAAATTAGAAATAGCACGCGAGAAAAAATATTTAGTATATATCTACATATACATATACATATTATTATATATCGCGATATCTTTTCTCAAAACATTTCATCATCGGCTTTATTAGTATCCAACAAATTAATGGGTTAAATTTTAGGGTTGAAAACTTTCTTTCCTGGCGTCGCGCAAAATATTGTCGTCGACACGTGAATCGTATCAAACCGATCGTTTCCTTCTCGACCATTTAGAAGCTGAAAGAACTTTCACGAGACACATACTTTCGCGGATAAGCTCTGACATTGAACACGTTCGTTGAGTCTGCCAAGTCGACGCTACCTGTCTCAGGATTAAGAAAGACTCGGGAAATATTTTTTGATCATTAAACTAATTAGATTACCGGTATTGCGGCGGTCGGCTATAAATTAGCGTGCCAGGACCTTTACGGTTGCTCCGTTCTCTGGACTCTCAGCCGAAAACGCCTTCGGGGCAAACGCGCATTTCTGGTATTTATAGGGGACCTACCGGACGAAGGTGAGATGAACACGAGGCTTCGAAAAAACTGCATTTGAGTCACGTCGAAGAAATCAAATGTCGTACGCGCAATCGCTACTTGATCGATACACATTCAAACGCATCATCGCTTCTCGTAAATATAATAAATAAACCATCTATGATTCGCAATAAAATTCGAAGTAAAATTTTATTCATAGCTTTTTATTACCAAAGCCAAATATTACTTGTAAAGTCAAAATCCTATTTGTAAAAAAGAAACAAGTTTTATTTTTATAGACAAGAATTTTTATGCGTATGATATATTAACAAAAACTCGATAAACGGTATACGCTCGATATACGTTGCGAAATTTTATTTATATTATATGTATATTTCACGATAATGTATCAGTTTCGAGAAAGAAAAGTATGCTTTTTAGTAGAATGTAAAAAGCATGCAAGTTGTTACATGTTGACTATCAATTAATGATAATTGCAAATTGATATTGCCGCAATCAATACCATGATTAAATAACTATTAGTCGTAATACGCTTTTATTAAAATTACCACGTATAGATGGAAATGATTTGAAATTATAATTTAAATGAATAGAAACTGAGAAATGAAAGATCGATGGTAAAACATTTTGTTACACATATGTATTTATGTAAATAATTATTATCGATAAAAGTGAATATAAATTAAATTTAATAAAATATAAATTTAATAAAAAATTATTCTTTTTCGTAATTCGTTACTGCAGTTATGTCATATACGATATGTAACAGCAAATAGAATATTGTGCGAACTTTATTGCAAATTATAGATCATCTAAAATGAAATTTACGTTCAACGAAACGGCCCCATAAATATACAGCTTGTAATTAAGGAGTCAAGAATAAAGACTAATCAAGTTGTGAAATAGAAACTTTCTGACGAAGTAAAGACCATTCTACCCGTCAAAATTAAAGTCATATCACGGAAAGTTTTACATAATGAGAAACTTGCGTCCTCTGACATGAAACGATATCACGATGTCAGAAAAGCGTAATCCAGTAGAAAGATATCTTTACGCAACCATAATTGCCTTTTTCCATAAAAACTTGGACGAGTCAAGCTCGTAAAAATTTCTCTATTTCATGTATGTACATGTACACGTATTCAAATATATACATATACGTAACACTGCAATATAAAAAAGTAACGAATAAAATATATGTGTCGATTTCGCTTTTTATAATAATACATTATAAAAAAAATCAGAACAATTACGAAATATCAGTTTTCAATGTAAGTTGTTATCTAAATCATTAAAAGTAGAAATATAATTTCCGTGTAAAAGGCAATAATTTTGCGTGACATAGACAATTTTTTGGCCGTGGGCCGAGATATTGTTAAAATTTAAATTCTGAACTACAGCAGGAAGTAAAAAACAAAGGAAAGTAAAATAACTTACGTTCTTTCGCCGCGCGCCACGCCGCGCCGGTCGGGTCGAGTGTCCGTCGGCACGCGGCCTGCGTCGTAAAAAGTTACAACCGACGATTGTTGGCGCTGGAAATATAATTAATTATAATAATTCGTATTTAATCGTGTATTGTATAATATATTTTAATAAACATAATAAACAATAAAATTATAATTAAATCACGTCTTACTACCGCGATTCTCTTTTAATACCATTTCGTTCATCATCACTTGAAAGAATACGTACGTTGTATTAGATTATTGGAGAAAATACAGTTTTTTTTTCGTTTCGGATAAAAGTTTGCAGATAATCGTGATGTCTCTCATTTTTCACATAAATCTCTCTGACAATACAATAAATCACGTTGAAATTAAATATCATGTAATAAAGAGTTAAAAGATAAATGTGTGAATGTAAGTACGGATGTCACGGTGAAAGCATTGCGAAAAGAAAGAAATGTAGAAATAAATGCATGATGTGAGAGAATCATCTGAAGTGAGAAACGCGTGAATAAATTATTACGAAGAACAACGTATTTTTTCTTTCACTCACTGTCTTCTTCAAAGACGGGAATGAAGAAAGAATGTATCTTAAACAATTAACTACACAATTATGATCGTTCGTGACGACGTACAAAAATCTACGAATCACGAATCTGTATAAATTTTGTAAGATTTGTAACGGGGATGCTGAGGTCGATCATCTTTAACTCGTCAAATTCATTGTCCACAATTTATCCATAACCCAATTCACTAAATCTATAATTATTGAATTAATTAACAGATTACGAAATGATAAAATTTAATTTCTCGCTTGTTTCAACTATGTTAACTATGTGTTAAATGATAAAATGTATGTATCTAATATATTTTTGACTTACATGTTACATGTACTGTTGTAAGTTTCTTTCGTATTATTTTCGTGTAATCAACGTAATATCAATAATATTGTAATGCAAAATACTGTAATGCAAAAAAATAGTTGAAAATAATAAGTTATTGAATATTGAAAGCAAATTCTAATCGCTAATTACAATTTGAATTACTTGTTAAAAATAATCTCACGCTGAATGATTATTCAAAGGAACAGAGAGACAAAAATTTGCAACAATTTTAGAAATGTAGACAAGACATTTCTAGCTTAATGCGAATTTTCTCGTATATTATACCAAATAATCAAATAGAAACGTGTATAACACGCGTGAGTGATTTGAAAGATTCAAGAACCGCGGCTTTCAACATATATTCAGAGTTAGGAATCTAGAGAATGTAATAGTTATTTAAATAAGTTTTAAATAGTTACTCATAATTTATGAATGGCAAATACAAGAAAAGGATGCGGAGGAAAGTGTGGCGCACGCGTTTCTGTCGCACGTGTTACACACGTACGGCGCGGCGTACGTGTGTTGGCCGCTAATTATTTTGCTTCTGCCTGTCATTTAATTTTATTGCAGTTTGCTCATTATATTAAGCAGTTGTAATTAACGTGCTTAACCAGAATAATCAAATAAAGATTGAGCGATATGTAAAACAAAGATATACGAAGCACGTATGGCCCATGAATATTAATATATAATTAATTACACTTTCAATCAAGAATGGAAAGTAACGCGCGCTATTCTAATTATACCAACGCCATTCGTGCATGTGTCAAAAAATTTCTCAAGGCACGACGAATCATTTTTTTTTTCCCCCTTAAGAAGCGTTATTAGTATGTCGGGAGACAGCCAATTAACGCACGTGCACGACGACGCGAACGTACGGTTGACTTGAAAGAGCACGTAGACAACAACTTGGCAAATCTCTCAACTACTTAGAGCTCTTTCGCATTCGATTCACATTCTTTTCATCGCAAGAAAATCCCACGCGTCTCCACGTTGTCCGATCCGACGCGACGGTAGCCACAGGTGACCGCGAGACGCCGCGCGCTCGCGCTCGCGCTCATCCGTCGCGTCGTTGGTATCAAAATGCACGACGAGGTGATGCGAACAAAATATTTCTTTTGTTCGATATGTGATTTTTATCATTGTTCGGAAACTCACCTCGGATGAGCGCCGTTTGTGGTTTGAGGTTAATGCGCGGCATCCCGCGGGGTCACTGTTTCCACTCTGATCACGTCTCGTTCCCTTAGTCCCTTAGTCCCTCGAGAGCACCGAATGGACACGTCTCCCGAACACGTCGCTCGACACTTTATCCGGACGTACACGTCGAAATGACGTCTAATGACAACAAAGTCTCGCGCACGAGTCGCGACCGCGACACACCGGCACACCTCTTTCACGCGTCACTTGCCCGTTGCCGGCTTGCCGCCATCGTCAAGCTCCCGAATATACGCGGAAGTGTGACGATCGCGCACGAAGATTGTCGATTTTTCTCGATTAGGTATATCCTGCCGTGCGTTCACTGCGTTCTGCTGCGTTCGCGACGCGAGTGAAAATGACCCGATCAAAATTATCTGGGCACGGTGCGTGGCTAATCGGTGCAAGGTGCGCGACAGTGTTTCGAAACGGGGTATCTATACAGACTATACAGTATGCACGGCGAAGGAGTGTTTAGACGAAGAAGACAAAAATGTAAGGAGTTTTGGAGCGATGCCGACGAGGTCGGCACTTATCGGCAGGGCAGGTTTTTTTCGTTCTCGTTCGCTCGCGTAGCCCGCGAGTTTTCCGTCTCGTCGGGCACGTTGGCTTCCACCTCCCACCCCCATTTGCCTCGTTCGCTGGCGCAGAGGCGCGAAGAAACCGTTTCGAAAGGATGCGAAAGGTGCGAAAGACGAACGGGCCTCCCAGGATGACTCTCGCTAATCGCGGGCAGGCGGAAAACAAGCGTGATGAGTCGCCTCGCCTCGCCTCGCCTCGACTCGTCTCGTCTCGTCTCGTCTCGTCTCGTCTCGTCTCGTCTCACTCACGACCTAACTCGACTCGACGTGACTACAACGAACAGCACGGGTGAGTTAATCTCTTCTCTTTCTTCCTCCTGTGCGCTGCTGCTTCTTATCGTAGCGCACGTAAACGCGCGCGCGACGTAACATTCGAAGCAACATGGACGATCCGGGACAGGGAACGTACACATACGTTGGAACGATAATCGATACACGGTATGTCCTTAACATGTATGTACATATAGACAGACACGTAGTTTAAAATGTTTTATATGCGTAAGAACGCGAGAGACCCGCAGTTTCTTGCGAATTCACATTAGATCGGAAAACAAAACATCTCACTTTCCTACAATTATAAATCTCGATGAAAGATGAATGTTACTTTTAAATAAATATTTGAAATAATAGATAATTATATTTTGTGTCAAACGCTGCGTCGTACATGTATAATGATGAAACTATATTTGTTTATACACATTTCAAATTACGTCAACAATTGTTTCGGATTCGAATTTTTCGACTCTTCAGATGTCGAGATTGAATTCGCCGAAATTATCGGAATCGACGAAATAATAATTCTTTCGATCGTCAAATTAATCGACGACATGCAGTTTTAGTAAATATTATATTATATACCACGAGAGTCTTGAACGAGATGGCGACAAGGGCAGCGACGTTAAACGTTAAACCATTGGAACGAAATTAGCGGAAATTAATACCATTTCCACCGCGATCGATCTCGCTCGTCTGTTTTCACTTTTCGCCGCTTAAAACTCATCCTCGCCATTCGACTCGTATTTCATCTCTTCTCTTCTTTATTTGCATACGCGATACATCGTTTTCCGTATCTCCGAGCCTCATCGTGTGCTCACGGCAAACGGCGTGCGGAGAGGTTTGAAGATAATTAATGCAAATTACACACGGGCAACGGGCACGCTACCGGTTACGGCGTTACACGAGATGAAAGCCGCCGTGCGCGAGCGCGCGCGCGCGCGCTCGCGCTCGCGTCATGTAAGCCGTTGCTCTTGCATGTCGATGTGTCGCTCCGATTATCGTCCGATACAATTGATTCGCAGCTCTGATTGACTGCTATCTACCGCTCGAACGAGGAGATTAGTTCTTGCACCTATTTCCCTTCGCCCCGTCTCGTCCCGTCCCGTCCCGTCCCGTCCCGTCCCGTCCCGTCCCGTCCCGTCCCGTCCCGTCCCGTCCCGTCCCCTCTCGTCTGGTCTCGTTCCCCGTCTCGTTCGCGTGCAGTGAGCTGTATACTTAAGCCGCGGAGAGCCACCGCACTAAACGGACGTGGCGCGTATAATTTATGAATTATTATTTTGTACTATAATATGTCGGCCGCTTCTCTCCTCGCAGCTCCACGGTACGCGCTCGTCTCCCTCGAGATTCTCCGTGGAGAGAAGCATCTCGTCGGAAACAGTGAGATAAAGAGCATCGTCAATGGCGTAGGGTTCTCGCTGTTACCTTCGCGGAACGAACGATAATGTAATACATGAGCACCGCGCGGCAGGAAAAAGACAACTTGCCGCGAGAGACGCGCGGTATTCTCTCCAAAGAACCGACGTCGCGCTACCGCGGCTAACGGTCGGTCCTTTTCTCATTGATCTAGAAGGCAAAAGTTTACATCGTGAGTTTCTATTGTATTTGGATAATCCGAAATCTATCGTTTCCCTGACGATTCTAATAATAGTACGATAAAAGAAAAATTTATTTAAATTTCAAAAGACGCGACGCGCGAGAAAGAATAATGGACCACCCTTCTGCGAGAAGAGGGAAAAGATTGTGAAACTTGACAAACTTTCTCTCCGAATTAACATTCCTTTTTTCTCCCTCTTCTCTTCCATCTCCCCTCTCTCCCCGTCGTATGTGGTCTAAAAAGAATTTTTGCAACTCGAGTAAAAAATTGATCGTTGCCGCACGACGTGCAAAAGGAAAAAGACGAAACGTGTAGGACGGGAGGCGAGAACGGTGTACGTGCAGCGTTTAGGCACATTGCATGGCAAATACGCGTTCCTGATTGAACACAAGCAGCCGAAGATTCGTTCTAATTGGTCCCTAATCGCGGTTCGGATCGTGTGAATCGAAAGCGGCGCGCGAGATGGTTTGTAGCGCGGCGCGGCGCGGCGCGGCGCGGCAACGAGTGAATCGGATCGGAGCGGTCCACCGAGAAGCGCGCCAGTGCGAGTCGAGCCGCGCGGCAACGAGGCAGCCTGGGGAAAGACCAGACAGGCGAGCTAGCGAACCCAGGGTGAACAAGCGGGGGATGAGGGAGAGAGGAGCGAGGCGGACAGGCAGGCAGGCGGCCGAGCGAGCGGCGGAGAGCGAACGGACGAGCTCCGGAGCGTAGGTCCGAGCTCCGAGTATCCTATAATTACGAGTAACTCAGCCACATTTGCGTTGATCCGACACCTTAAAGATAGCATTTAGCGGCCCCTTTCATCTCCGCGGCAAACAAACCAATTTATACCTCAGGCCGCTTTGTGCTCCGGCGAGGGACGTGCTCCGCCCCGAACCTACGAGTTAGCTCCGTCTTTTTCCACTTTTCTCTCTCTCTTTCTCTCTCCTTTCCTCTCCTTTTCTCTCCTCACCAGCTTCTTCCTTTTCTCTCTTTTCCTTCCTCTCTCTCTCTCCCCCCACCCTCCCTCCCTCCACCGAGCTCTCGTCCACTTCAATCTCGCCCTTGGTCTTTGCTAATTTCGCTGGAAATCAATCGCGTTGCTCTTGAAAAGTGAAACGTATCAACGTCTACCGAGTATCACTCGGCCGCGAGCGAGCGAACGAGCGAACGAGCGAGCGAGCGAGGGAGGAACGAATCGAACGTCGCGTTTTTGTCTACTTCTCTCGTAACTAATTGGCGCGCGTTATTACTTTCGTACGTCATTTTCGCTTTTTCCCCGCGCCCTGCCCCTCTCCTCCGAGCCGCTTCACCCCTCCGGGGGGCTGCAAGGGAGCCAAGGCTCGCGTGACTAAACGCTACGACGCGAGGACGTCGGAGCACACGATAATGGTAGGTTACCGCCTATTCTTCTGGCATTCGGACTACGCTTCTATTTATTGTTAGCGTCCAGTGAAAACGCGAACGCGCGCGGCACCGTCCCTGTATAAATAAAGTTACCGCGCATATGGAATTTCGCATACATAGTACAAACTCGCGGATCACTTGGCTCAGCTAAAAACTTTTGCGACACGGGGACATCCCTCCGTGGAAACACGCAGGTGCGACGTTACCGCTTTACGTTCGGTAGCGAAATACGCGGTCGTTTCTCGTTTCCCGCCTGTTGTGGACGTCGCGCCAATAGTCAGAATCGTGGATCGTGAACAATTGTCCAAGATCGATTCACGTCAGTTTTCTTACGAGTTGCGCTTATATGTACAAACATCTGACGTGGACCAGTTTCTTCATTGATCAGTGATCTTTCACTTACAATTAGTGACATTCCCCATTCCTTTTATTTATTCGCGCAATAGCGCCTTTCGTACAATAGCGAAAGAATTGTAACAGACTGATAATGAGATTCCGTGCGCGTAATTACGTTGCAAGGAAAAAAGAAGAACGGTGCCAGGTATTTCAAAGTGACATTGATATTATATGGATTTGTGTGGTGAGCCCAACACGTGAGGTGACACGTGTGTAAACCCCGATTACAAGATATAAATGTAAGACAGCCGTCCGTTCGCCGGCGCAACACTGGCAACCGGGCGAAGCGGCATCACGCGCGCGCGAGAGAGCCAATCTTTAACGACCAGCCATCACTTTCGCGGGCGCCTTTCTTCTTCTTCGTCTTCTTCTTCCTCTTCTTCTTCTTCTTCTTCGCCAGCGTTCGATCTTTTGCCGGCGGTGGAGCCAAGAGTTTTACGATGCTCTTGGAATCCTTAAAATATCTCTGAGAATTTCAGGCCGCTCGCGCGCGCACCGCTTCTCCACCGCTGCACCGGAGGGGCACCGTATACGATATCTATACGTATATACCGCGGCGACGAGCGATGTAGCAGGTCGCTCGTAAAACACGAGATTAACGCAATTAATTCCTGTTCCCGAGAACGACTCTCTGGGCTACTCGGATTACTCGGGATACACTCGGGTCCGCACTTTGTCCCTCTCGATCGCGTTGCTGACGTAACGTGTCATTAGCGTGGCGCGCCGCTAACAGAACAAACAAATTGTTTCTCCAACCCATCCGACACCTAAAGCGTAACTAACCCAAGCCACACCCCGTGGAAACCCGACTAATTTGGCCGATTGTGGTCGACCCGAGGAACGACCCGCGCGTCTTTTTCTCTCTTCTTGTTTTCATGTATAAAGAGAGAGAGAGAGAAAGAGACAAAAGAAATATCTTTCTTTCACGGAACACGATGAAAAAAAGAGAGGAGAGACAAACTGCGATTAATTTCGTAAAATGTAGTTTGCTGAGAGAAAGGAGGGTGGGAGGGAGAGAGAGAGAGAGAAAGAGTGTTGCGCAGTCGACGTTGCTTACGTCAGTTTACGGACGTTTTCAATTTTGCGAGCGACAAAAGATATTTCGGTACGCGCGAGTACCGTGACGGCGGTGATTCGTCTTCGATGCCGTGTAAAAAAAGTGCGGGGCACTGTTGTTCGGTGTCCGTTACGAACAATACGGAGGCCCCAGCTACGCCGGGGTGGTCGGAGCAACCAAATAAATTGAACGAGCACGAGGTACGCCAAAGAAGACCGTCACGGGCCCAATTTCAAATCGATTAGCTCGCCCACGGATCTCGGACTCGGAATGAAAGGCTCCGGCTGCTATCCCGCCAAGAGAGTCCGCGGTTACCTGCTTTACGAATGCCTTTTTATTTTACGCGCGCGCGCGCGCGCGCCTTTTCTCTCTTTCTCACCATACGTACGTAAATATATATGTGTATATCTCCAAACGGAAAATATTCCGTCCACGGATTCGGGCGCCTATGGCCCGGAGCAGGTTGATGTTTTAGGTTGTTTGACTTGGCGGCCGAGACGCGCTCTGTAATTATCTCGCCTTGGCATGTACTACCTGCCCAGCTGTATTAGCGTCCGATCCCGAGCCGGCCGATATATCTCCCGATGATATCCCGAGACCGAGTCTTAACTCGAAACACCGCTAATACCCCTAATGCCGCGCTACGTCAGCGCGGCGCGATATTTCCGCGACGGTAAGTGGTTAACCACGTATGTACGTATATACGAAGTGGACACAAAGTCGGTTCCCGAGGGAGGGATCGACGGCGGCTGCGCGGGCTAATCATAAGCGACCGAGCTCCTCGCCAATTAATACCACCTTCGGCAACATCCACCTCGCGGGCATCGCGCTCGAGGAACGGGGCCGGAGCAAGACGGCCGAGGCAAAGACGAAGGCAAAGGCGTGAAACGAGCGAGCCGCCGCGCCGTACGACGGAGTGAGACGAGACAAGACGAGACGTTAGAAACCTCTGTCTGTTGCACGAGTTTCTCTCGCTCGCACTCTTCTTCGCCCCATTCTTCCGATGTATTATAGTGCGGTTTAAAGAGAGAGCGCAACCTCACGCCTGGCCGGGGCCAGAATGCCGCGCGCGGTTTCTCTCCAAGGGGCTCTTTTCTCTCTTCCTCCGGCTCCTCTTCTTAGCAACCGCCGCGCAACTGCGAGCAGCAACTTGGATCATTGGGGACGAGTGCGAAGAAGAGGAGTGGTGGATCAACGATCCCGTGGCACGATCAGTGGCGTACGTAATAGGGTGTAATGGTGAGACCTCTCGATAGTCTCGATACCACCGGATACAGTTCGGTGCGCAGGGGAAGCGCTGCGTTTGTCGGCTGCGTAACGTGTCCTTGTGAGTAGGGAGATTTTTTCGCCGAACCCTCCCGCGGTCAAGTCGCATATCGCGGCATATTGATGACATAATATCGGCAAATTGATATATCGTACGGATCGCACGGTCGTCTGATCTATCGTCGTGATAAAAGTAGCGATATGTTATGTCTATTGTCATATTATATTTTTACAATTGCGCAAAAATGCAAATTAAATTGCTGGATATATGCGTGCAATATATTATTATCAGTAAATAAACTTTTCTACATAAATACTCTGCTGTATATGCTTTATAGCACTGATAAGTCTGTTACAAGTATCAATAATTTTAATATTCAGTCACATCAATTATATCGTTACATCCCTGCTGGCTATCTCTCAAATATTAATGTCTCGGTGATATAGCTACGAGCACTGTGGATATTATCGATTACGATTATCCGTACGAAAAGACATCTATATAACAACAATTATAGTAATTAAATATATTAGGATTCATCCGAGCTGCATTTGTTTTTTTAGCAACGTTTTTTTTGAAATCGTCTTCAACAACCGGGTGTGAAGAGTAGTAGGCTATAATATAAATTTGTTATTAGAAAATTTGGAGGAAGCGTATGCGAGTTACATGAGCGGAAAATGTCGCATTGTCACATTTACACCAATGACACAATTACCTGTGACGGAATCTTCTACATGCCCAAATTATCTTCTATATAATGTTATCTCGTGGTTTTCACTTTCACGTTCACGCCGTATTTGCCGATACATCTGAAAATGTGTCGAAAATTCGATGAGGCATCTGATGCAAAACTGACAATTTCGTTCGGCGCGATAGAAACGACGATAATATCCGTATCCGCGAGAGGCAGCGGCACGTTTCTCGCAACATCGCGATAGGATCGAGACGGTAAATCCTGCCGATCGAGAGTTTAGAATAATCAGATTCTTCGGGCAAGATTACGAGTCCGTAAGAGAGCGAGGACGCCGGAGTGAGCGGACACAAGGGGCAAGATGGGAGAGGGATGAGTCAAGGTGATAGAGGTAGGCAGAGTTGGTGCGGTGCAGGAGAAACGGCGAAAAGAGAAGGGGAAGGTGGTAGCGCGTGAGCGCGGGCGCGAGGGGAGAGAAAGAGAGAGAGAGAGAGAGAGAGAGAGAAACACGGGGTCCGAGGTGTTTTTCGGGGCGTGGCAAAGCTCCGCGTGATTACAGCGCGAGGATCGGTCAGCGCGGTGAGAGTTCAAAGCATCAAAGAGCTCCGACCAGCGAGAAATTGCTTAGGATTCATCCTTCTCGGCACGGGCTGTGGCAACGTATGTCGTAAACGTATACCCTTCGATCCTCTCCGCTCCTCTCCTCTCCTCTCTCCCCGCCCCACCGCGGCCAATGATCGCACCACCACCACCACCACCACCACCTATATTCTCTCCTTCCCTCCCTCACTTAAGTAGCCCGACTCAATACCCGTGCGTATAATGAGACCTGGTTCCGATCGCGCCACGATTACGTGCTATATACGTCTAATAGTGCCCCGTTCGAGAACTTTATTTACGAGATATCTATTACGACGAATCCATGTAGCCCGCAGAAACCCATTCGAGGATCATCACGTTTTACCTTCTCCCTTTTTCCACGGCGCGATCTTTGATGCGACGTATCTTTTCACGATAAAGATCTATATAATCTCGTCGACATTTTCGATTCCAATAGCGAGATGATTCCAATAAATTTCATGTATTACGGGCACAACTTGTTCTATTTAGAACCAAACTACGATTCTATTTGCATCTGTCTAGTTTGCATCGACTGATTGTCTAGTTTGCATCGATCATATACATAAAACGGCTATACAGTATAATTTGCCTATAGTATGCCAAATATTTTTACGTAATCAAAGCAGAACTCCATGCGAACGCTATGTGAAAAATAAAATGAAACGTTAGACGGAAATTTTCGCGAATCATTAATTTTAATCATTATCATTTGTTTTTTTTTTTTTAATTCTTGTCTATTTACGAATAGAGCTCGATGAAAATCGCGAATATCGAACGCTTGTCAATCTGTGCAAGTAATAACCATAGAGACAATATCACACATAGAAGACGTGTCACAGCACGCGTCGGCAGTTTTCAAACTTTTTTTCGACAAGAAAATTTTATCGCGCGTTGATCGTCACAAATACTTGTACGCTGTTATAATCGGATATAAATCAGTCTTCATTGTCCTGAATATGATTGACGAAGGAATAATCGAATAATTTGTTTCTGTTGCGCATAGAATCTTTCGCACGCGAGTTAATAGTTTGCATAGCAATTGCTTTTTATGTCATGTGTGAAAATTTTCATAATTATTGATGATTTCTTCCCTTGAAATTTTTCTCACAGCCTGGATGAAAGAGAGAAGAGGAGATAGCTCGCGAATTTTTCCTCACTTGTCGTATTACAGCTCGCTCGGCTGTACTAACAAGTACTCGTTTATATAGGAACGTTATCAATGCGCACACGCAATACCTATTACGCCGTTATTTGTATTTGTAACGATCAGATAGCGCCGGGACGCACGCGATCCGCTGATCCTAAGGGTTCGTAATGGATCTCGCGTAATAGTAATTACCTCCGTTATTATCGTTACTATTAATAGTATTTTTTTCTTAGTTTCTACCTCGTCATAATCGTTATCGTCATCTTTGATCGAAACTTATATCCCGTGATGAAATAAATTCCATTTTCGTAGTGTCGTCGACGGCTCTTTTTTATCGTTCCATCTCATGTTTCATGCAAGAATGATATCGAAACAAATCACGTTTCCATGCACATTTGCATGCGTATTATGTATTTGTTGGTATATTTTATGAAACCGCGATTAGTTAATTTTGTCAGCGGGATGCGACGGTATAACGTCAAAAACGTGAAAAACGTCAAGCTTGAATCAAAAGAGCGGCTGCTAACCCGGTTTACCGTTTATGTTCTGACAAATGAACGCGCAATCACGGCGACCACGCCTCGGAGAATAAAAAACTACTCGCGCGTTTTTACCTCTTGTCGACGAGCCCTAAAGGCACCTACAGATTCTTCATGTTTTCACCCCTTTTTTTTTACATTTTCTTAGCTTTTGCGGTATTTTGTAAAAGACATAAAAATTAACGCAAAATAATCACATTTTCGTATTTTATATCCGAGTTTCTTTACTCTTTTTGATATATGTATATATATATAGAGATAATAGAGAACAATAGGCTGATTTTATAGCCAACTATTGTACATCTTGCAAAAAATAATTTTAATATTCTTCTTCTGTTCTCGTAAAAGTTTTACATCCTCATTGCGTAGAATGACACACTAGTTGAACATTTCTAACGTTAAACTTTTTCTTAATATAGATTTCCTATATACACACAGAAAGTTTTTTTATCATTTGATCGGAAATGGATAATCAATATTCTACAATTTAATTTGAAATAGCATGTATAAAAATGACAACAATTATTGTATATAACAAGCTTAACAGTGGCTTCTACAATTACGCGCGGTAGTCGATTTAGCGATTATAATATATGAAAAGCCTAACAATCTCTCTGGCGCGGGCGGATGATTCCGCGAGGGTGAGCAGCGAAAATGAACGTTTCTCACAAGCGGACTTGTAATTAATTAATAACTCGGTACTCTACCTAACCGTGAGAGGCTCGTTTTACGGTGATTCTTTCGAGCGGCAGCGAATTTATGATATCGGTCTTGGCCGTGACACTTACGAAGAGTTTTAGGATAATAAAAGAGCGGCTGTGTGTAGAGAGAAGACAGAGGGGCGAAGAGAAAAGAGAGAGAGAGAGAGAGAGAGAGAGAGAGAGAGAGAGGGATCTGCGGTGAAGCGGGATCTTGAAAGAAAAGAGAATGGCAGGGAGAACGAGAGGAGGAACGAAAGTGATGGACGGTGGCCGATCAGCGCCGTCAAAATAATGATCAGCGTAAATAATAAGCCTCGTTATAATGCCGGACTCTAGGTGTTTTCTCTTCTCCCTTTCTTTTTTATACCGAGTCGGGCGTTCTCGCTCGCAACAATGTCGATCCGACCGGAGTAATCTTTGATCCTCGTAAGCGCGGCCCTCGAAACCTCTTTCTCTTTATTCCTTCCTTCCTTCCTTCCTGCTGCCCGCCTGCCCATCTGCCCCTTTCTGCCTTTCCGCCTTTGTCATTCCAACACTCCCTCTGCCAAAAACGAATTACGTTATCGTATTGCTACCAGCGGAGCATCATCGTATGCCGAGTTAGATGAGCGTATCGACGCTTTGTATCTAAATATTAATTTATACGTGTCACGACTGCAGTAGTGAAAATAACAAACAATAATCACTACGTGATGACTAATATTTCACACGGATTATATCCTATCAAGTTTAGAGACTACACGTTTTTATGCAGCATGTTTCAAAATAAGGTAAATCATGGATGATGAAAATATATTATTGGCAATCTGTCGAAACAACTGAAGAATATTTGGCGTAATCACTGAGCAATCGCTATCTTGTTAGGACTTTTTGCAAAGGATGAGAATAAAATTGATAAGAAGTTAAAATCCGCCAAATAATAACATTGCTCGCGAACCAAAACAGTTTCTTCTTGTATCGTTATCTTCTGCGTCTTCTTCAATATCTAAGCCAGCCCAATTTTAAAACATTCTGTACAAGATCTCGATTTTCCGAAATTAATAATTCAGGTTCACAAAGACGTGTGCTGATGCGATGCAAAATTATTCTCCCCTTCCCCGTTGATTATTTTTGTACCTTTGAAATTTTATATTCTCGTCATGTCCCTGAAAATTGCGATTAATTCATAATCAAATACTGACTGACGGATTCTTTGTCTCATTTCTGACATGGAGATTTCACTTCAATTTGTCCCAATATTTTAGCAACACTCTGTAAAATATGACGTGACAAGGTGCAAGCTCGCGCATCCGTCCATTACTGCGTCTTTGAATATAAATCACGCTTCAAAGACTCGGCCTTTGTAGCGCAACATTCAACAGAAGCAACAAATAGATACGTACAAAGCTTCTTTATTACAAGTCGGCTCTCTCTCTCTCTCTCTCTCTCTCTCTCTCTCTCTCTCTCACAACGGAAGAAGAACTCGACGAAAGAACAAATGGCGACAATCTCTCTCTCGCGTGCGCGCGCTTAGGTCGAACAGTTAAGTTGCAATTATTTCAATGCAGGATGCCACGATTCGCTTGTTTCACCGCGAGACATGTCATTCACCGTGTATATAAAACGCACAAATTAACGTGCTTGGAGAGTACCTTCCGTCTCGGCGGCCATTGTTCCTCGCGCACGCACTTTATCCGCGACCCGATTCTCCCGTCGCGTCTATGATTACTTCTTTTCCATGCGTTCTTTCGGGAAACGAGCCAAAGCGACTCTCGACTCAGTTATCCTGAAACCTTTTGCTATTAGATGGGTACGTAATTTCATAGCATTACGCTACCGTCGTTGATACAATAACATTGAATCGTGCGAACTAGGAGCGAAGCGAGAACATTTGTTTCCGAGGAAATCTTTTAAAGTAAAATTTTTAGAGTCCTGCTTGATCGCCATTTATAAGAGGTATTATTTATGTATGATGTTAGCAAATCTATACCACAAACATCAGTATGCTGAGGCAGTCGCTTGATATGAAACTTTGACACAATTTGCGTCGTGTCATTGATGACAAGCCTATAAGATTTATAAGATCTATAATGAAACGTCGCGAGATGTGTTAATACTTTTCATCGTAGCGCATACTTGTTAGAATTTTGGATTTTCCTGCGGCGGAAGACGATTAAAGACGCGAAGCGGGAACGTTTGCGCGCGCTCGCGGTAGGTCCGTGGAATCCCCTGGAAAAAAAAAGAAAAAAAAACAAAGTAGCGTGTCGAGCAGACGTAATCGCGTGGGAAGTCACGACAAACTACCTTTCGTTCCAGTCTCGCGTCGGTAAAGCGCGACCGAGATCTCGTTCGGGAGATCGTCTCCCATTTTACCGGGCGTATCCGAGCTGATTTATCGTAATTACTAGGAATGAATTATCAAAAGGCAGCAGCGCGCGGCAATTAGTTTGGCTCCCCTTGCTCCTCTCGTCCGACAGTTTTCGAGAAGTCGCGACCGTAGCGCGGAACGGGGGATTACCCGTTGAAAAATTGCTCCCTCGGTCGAGGAACGGGGCGGGGGCGCGGTGACCGCGCGCGTGCCACGCGGAATGGCAATGATTCAATGAATTCTGCAAACACAGCGCTTTCTCGGCCGACCGGGGGTGGGTCACGGGTCCTCGAACGTGACAAGCTTACGCTCTTAGCCGCGCCCCCGCCGTGAAGAATTAATAACAATGCCCGAAGAAATATAATAATAAAAGATGCCGGTGTCGGGGCGAGAGACCGGTTCTTCTCTCGGGGTTACGATGACTCAAGATTTTTCTTTCTCTCTCTCTGCCTTCGTCATCGTTCTCGTTGCCGCGTCGTCGCGCGGTGTGTCCACGCTTTTTTCATGGAACCCCGGAATAAAAAAAAAGTAGTACGCGCGATATAGAAGCGCCGCGACGCGTATCGCCCCCCTTGTACGACGAGATCGCTCCCTCGCTCGTTCGTTCGATCTCAAACTCGAAAGATGAAAGACGAAAGGCGAAAGACGGTGGCGGTGGCGGTGGCGGTGGCGGGCAACCCGACGGGAAATTGAAAGAATACGAAGTCCGGGTGGGAAGTTAATTGTTTCTCTTTTAACCAACCGACGCGGCCGAGTACGCGTCGTCACGGACGTTGCCCGCGCAAAATGGCCGTCGTCATCTTTCGCGGTACGGCGGTGCGGAGCGGTGCGGAGCGGTTGCGGAGCGGCCCGACGCGGCCTGGTAATAATGGCCGGCTCTCGGTTGTACGTATGTATGTACACTGCCGTGCAACGCGCGCACGGCAGGAGAACACACGTTACATAACTCGTTTACGGTTGCTCGTACTCGTGCTCATAGATTTGGATACGGTATGTGTGCGTGTACGCGTGTGCGTAAATAAGTCGGCGCATTAGGGAACGAGCGTGAACGCGCGCGCGCGCGCGCGCGCTTCACGCTGGATTCCCCATAGCCCCGTAAACGGAGAGAATAGGGGAATGGGTGCTAGCTATTTTATTTTATGGCCAGGGCTAATGCGCTCTTTGTGTACGCTGTAGGTTTCCGTCGCGGTTTGCAAGCTCGTATGTACGTTTCGCTAATGCCGCCACCGTCGCATACGTTCAAGTCTCTCCTCTCCCTCCCTCAAATCCGAATTACTTACTAGCTGTGATAAATGTGATTTTCTCGCATCAAAGATCTAAATGAATTACTCAATTATGGAATCGACAAATTAATAGTTGAAGCGCGTAAATTCTTGAAATATATCACGATAAGCCTTTCTACTCCTGTCCGAGATGTTTACGATTTCTACATCCGTTCATTCTTTTAAAGAATATTTCAAATATGTAATTGTGGAAAATTGTGCAAAAGAAGACAGACAATGAAGACAGTTATATTTGAGCGCAAAATGCTGACTGTGCGTAAAGATAAATGAAAAAACCGAGGGATATAGTGGCTTTAGACGCGTTCATAATGCCTGATGATTGAAAAGGTATCTAATCGGAACGCTCCAGTTTTTCAGCTCTTATTTTATAATGGTTGTTTACATATAGTTTCTGAAATAATAAAAAAAAAAGAACTTGCAGTGCATCATCGCGAAGTCGTTTCCGTTTCGAAAAGATTTCCTCGTCGCTCGTTTTTTCGCTCGGGATTTCGAATAGCTTTGTAATAAAAAAAAAAAACCTTATAAAATGCGTTTCAACGCATTCGGTATCGCTATTCTGTCATTATTTATGCATCTAATTGTAAGCGCATTAAGGGATGCGTCATTCTGAGTTCACGTTGCGCTCAAGACCTCGAGATGTCTCGAGCCTCGATTAACGCGGTTAACAAACGCCAGACGACGAAACGTCCCTCGATCATTCTCGCCGTCGTAAACCGTTGCGGGCGATCGATGACGAATAGCAGGCTACGGACGATTTATTTTAAATATAACCGCTCGATTCATTGGCCGATTTGTTACGGGCGTTCCGAGGGCGATGCGAGAGGTGTATATGCGCCCCCTTGTTTCCCTTACGTTGAAAGGGGAGAGACAGACGCGCGAGGTGCAATCCGTACAATGTCACCCCGAAGCGCGCTCGTAATTCGAATATAATGGACTCCGTTTCTCCCCACCGTAATACACGCGCCCTGTATGCTATGTTGTATTGTATATGTCGATTCCAGCCCTCGCTGCTGATTCGACACGATGGTGAACGCGCCGGCAAAACATATCGTGCTCTCGCACCCTCTCGTGCCTCGCGCTCGATCGCAAAGATTCCGCTGGAGCTAAAGCTTTCCAGCTTCGAACCGAGCGGAGAATATTTCAAGACATTTTTCAAATTGCGCAAGTTGCGTTAAACGCGATTTCAAGTTGTCCACAATTAGCCACACGATCATAATAGCCGTAAGATCTGACGAAGAACAAAGTGAATTTCTTCTCGAGAAACGCTCGTATTATCGACCGCACACACATAATTAACGGTTGATTTAGATTTAGAACGAAAAATTCAACTATCGCAAACATGCTCGTAAGTGTGTTTCCTTGTTTTTAGATCGATATATAAATTTGTACTTTTCATACACCGTACAAGAATCCTTTCATGTGTGAATCCTCGTAATACAAGTAATACAAGTAATACGTATGTTCTAAAATTTGATTCGAATCGACTGCTTTCGCAGTTCGTAAGCTACGGGGTTCGTCGACGTCGTCTCGCCGCGCCGTTGGCTCACGTACGAGCGGAACGGAAAAAAATAAGCGGTTAAAGTAGGCTACTATTCGCTTACCGAGATCGTCTCCGCCTACGTCGACTACGTTGTTACGGTAATTTCGTTCCACGACGGCCAGGAAGAGCGCTCTTTCGCGGAGTATGCTCATTGGCGAGGGAAAGGCACAGGAAATCGTCCAGGAAACGATGCGCGCGGCGCTGCGAAATATTAGTTTATAGCATTGGAGTTTATAGCCTCGGCCGAGCCCGGCGGGCCTACTTGCGAAGGAACATCCGTCACGGATGTATAATTAAAGCACGATGGATGGGACGATTAACGAGCGCTGTTATCGGGATCGTTACGCTCGCTGCTGCGCTACCTATATATATAATATACGTAAGGAAATGCCGCGGAAACACTGCGAGGACGCGTTCCGTTCCGGGTTCTCGCGCTGCTACCTCGTAATTATTCCGCCGCTCTCAGTTACGTTCTTAGCGGAATCGACACGGTGGCTGTAACAAGGCTGTCTATCGTTCTAACCATTTGTTCTATATCCAATTTTTCGTACCGTTCCCTGTTGATTCATTGAGATATTCCTTTCATTTTTCACTTGTCGCGAGAATTTTAATCTCTTCTTGTTGTATATTTACGCTATGGCTATGGTATGGCTTGAATTTATTATTGTTTCCCTCTGTCTCCGTGATGTGACTCTGGCGTGAACATTGAACACTTAAAGTCATATTATTCCATATTATTACATATAAGTAGCTCTCTTTAAGCAGCTGTTTAATAGCTCTGTTATATTTAAAATCAGCCTGTTACACAGCTCTTATCATCTTTTCGCAAGTGTGAGATATTATGTTTTTATTGTGTTTCTCTCTCGAAAAAAATCTCTTTATTTTCTTTTTAATATAAATGTAATATGTCAATTACAACAATCTACTTATCGTTGTCAAGTCAAATTCTCCCCTCGCTATCGCGTTGCGATGCGTCCGCGTCATGAGACACGACAAGATAAACCGAGGACGTCGCGACGCGACGCAACGCGACGCGACGGGTTGCCATCTTCTTTTCCCTATTATAAGATATTGTACGACGTAATGTATCGGCTCGTTAAGTTGCAGCAGTTCCAGCGGTTCCAGTGCGCGCGATAGATCACAGTCGACTCCGTCGCTCCCCCATCCCCCCAATTCCCCGCCGCCGGCCGAGATTTCCCATACCAGTGCCAAACCACTACGGTGCTCTCTCCACCCTTATTGTCGGGAGTGTTTCAAATGCGAATGTAATATTCGCGTACCATTAACCCCGAACATGTGTAGGGCATAATCGTTTCAACCCCGAGCAGCCCTTCTACGAAAGGACCGCTCGCGCGAGAAGGGGGTGCGGGAGCGAGTAAACCCCAAATAAACGCGCGCGCGCGCTCGATGCTTCTCCGGGTAGTCCGATGACAATCAGTACGCGAGCAACATTGTCGACTTTACGACGACAAGCGAGCGAGCGAGTTTTCCTGGATAATCCAACTGCGCCGAGCGCGAGTGCGAACGCGAACGCGCGCCACGCCGCCTTTCTTCCGACATCTGGCATGATTCGCATTCAGCCAACCAAACCGCGAGCAGCTCTCGTGCTCCCGCCTCCGTGTACGCTTCGATGTCCTATCTACCTATCCTGACCTTTCGCTCGGTGCACTCCACGAACGACGCCGCCGCGATAGACGCGACGGGAATCGAGCCAAAAGTAGCTCAATCTTGCAGAATGATGAAAGAAACCAGTAGCGAGCCGCGAGTTGACTATTTCGATGGCACGAACGCGCCATCTTCAACCAAAGAAAAATAAAAATGCAGAAAATCTATTTCCAACGATGATAAGTACTTGTGCATAATGTAGATTTAACTACCTGCAAATAATAAACGGAAACATTTCTTTCGATTTCTTCCACTATCTACATATAAAGTGTAATAATACTAATCTCACAGAATATATAGATAACGAACATAATTATATGTTTATATACTTGATATTTATTTATACGTCCACAAACATAAACTTTTTGTATACACAAATTACGGCAAATGGAGAAACATCCATTTGCCATTAAAACTATCTTTTCGAGAGAACCTTTTTATACATATATAAAGTGTTTCTTAATTTTCATAACTGTGACATTTGTATCACAAACGATTATAATTGAATAATGAATAGGATAAACGAAAATGCTCAAACCTCCAGTTTTTATTTCTTTGCGTCTAATGATAATATTATGTGCCATACTTTATAACCTGGTGGAATGAACCAGAAAAATTCATTATTTGAAAAAATAATACTATCAAGTATTTTTCCGAAATAAAATTTCAACATAAATATCTTATTAATTTAATTGCGTATTAGATTTTTATGATAAACAAAATTTTGAAATATTCTTTGATATTTTCGATAAAGAAGAAATTATATTAATTGTTACTAGAAAAACTGTTATTGAAAGTAAACTCACAAGTTACGTGTGGGATATAAAATTGCAAAATTTTATTCTTATAATTGATTGCATAATATATATGTAAATATGTACATGTGTTAGCGTAATGGACTCATGCGCGAAACAAAGAGTTAAGGCATAATCAAATATTTTATCTGACATCAGTCTGTCAGACGCTGAAGCTTGCTCTGGTAACATGACATTCCAACTTTTTTTTATATATGTATATACATATATATGTTTGTGTGGATATATACATATATATACATATATATAATAAAGCACGTGCTGTCTATACAAAACGTCGTATAAGCACGAACGAGCGTGTGAATAGAAAGAGGATCGAAGGATGAATCGCATTAAACACTAAAGACTCGTGCCCTATACAAAATATGATATGAGTATTATAAGTAACAACCTACATATCTTTCTTGTTTAAATAAAACATTATGAATAGGGCCATACAAATCTTTATTGATCTTTATCATGAAGGATGTAAGTTTAAATCTTTAAACTTTATTTCTTAAAATATTGAGAGATGGCTGCAATTCAAACTATAAATCATTAACACAGTTAAATAAAATTTGATCGATATATGAACAATAATTCTGAGCTGAAGTTTATCTAGCTGAAATTTTATTTCAAATTAAATAGTGTAATACAATATTTAACAAAAACTGTTCAAAGTTTAAAGAAATAATAGAAATAATAATGCTGATATGATGATCATATTTGTTAAATAGAGACCATATAGAGACCATTAATGAGATGAAAACAAATTATAAATTAAATAGCAAAATTAAATAACAAATTATTTAAATTACAAAATTAACATGAAAAATTCAGGCTTGAGTAAAATTACAATAGTATTATATGTAGATACATAACGGAAAAAAATAATCGCACTATGCGATTCAGTTACGATATTTTATTACATTTGTGCTTAAAATTTCATAATATATATTGCACATTCTAAGCCGTTACGTCAAAGAGAGAGGGAGGGGGGGGGGGAGAGAAATCATAAATATCTCGATTCGACCATATAATAACACAAACGACCTAAATCTTATTGTGGAGAGTGCGGTAGTTAACCGAGACACGACGCGCTGATACTATTCGTCACATAGTCGAGCCGAGTCAACACTCGACGTGTTTCGGCGATATAAAATATGCTACTCTCGTGTAGACACTCTCCACGGGGGCCGGAGCGAGCGGAGATCCCACAATATTAATAAACCCTCTCTCCTTCGTGCCGCTCCGAGGTTCTCTTGCCTATCTCTCGGTCCTTTTTTCGGATGAGCCTCGGTAAAAGGGGCCACGCCGAAACGAGAATGAGCGACCGAGACTTCCAGACAGCGTGGCTCTGCATGGTCACAGGTGTGCCTTCGGGCGCGTTCGCTTCGGCTGCACATACATACACATATACTCGCGCACCCCCGAATATGCGTGTGTCTAAAAAGCCATTACTTCTTCAACGTTACCGTTCAGCGAGTGCCTTTCTTTGTCGTAGTTTTCATCGANGCGGCGCGGCGCGGCGCGGCGCGTCGCGACGCGCGATTCGGTATCGATTTTTACTTTGACTTTTACCACGATCTCTTGCCCGTCTCCCCTTACCCTGCACCGCATCGCATCGCACCGCATCGCACCGTTTCGAATTCGTCGCGAAATTTGGCCGCGAGCGCCGAAGCGGTTAGCCCTTTTAGCTCGGATCGGAACGCGGCGCGGAGCGGAGCGGACAACAAAAGCGGCGTTAAAGCATTCGGTCCGTCGGCAATTTTTTCTGGTTCGATTTTGCGGCGGAGGCACCTCTCGGTGAGGAATTCCATCCATCAGTCGGGCCTAGATTACGCCGCGTTAGTTACAGAAAGAAAGAGAGAGAGAGGAAGGGAGAACGGAACGATCAGCGGGGTGTGCGTGTGCGCATGCATCGGACATGTATGTGTGTACGTGAGAGATGGAGCGTTTCGAGGGTGTCGAGGGAGCGAAGAAGGTCCGAATAGAGGTAGAGAGAAACTGGCCCTGAAGTACCTTAAGGCTAGACGCGGCGGCGGCGGCGGCGGCGGCGGCGGCGGCTGTGGCCGAGGGAACGAAATGGGCGCGAAAGGCGAACGCGGCCGAGGAACAAAGAGAGGCGCGGAGCAAGAGGGAGCGAAAGAACGAGAAAGAAGAGAGAGAGGATAGGAACTGAGCGCGCGAGCAACCGAGAGAGGCAGAAACGCTCTTGAGATTCAGGTGTTGATGACCAGACACCGCCAGCCAGCGCGAGAAGCAGCAACGAAGAAGGCGGCAGAAGCAACGCGCCAAGCCGCGCCGCACCGCGCGCTGGCGGTGGCTGAAGGCGGGATGCCTTTCATCTTTTCATCTTTGTCTTCTACCTCCGAGGCTCTCTCGCACCGCTTTCCGGCCGAAGCGCGGCCTAGAGGCGGCTTCCTCGCCCGACGCCACGATGCACCGCTCACCGAAAACCCCGCAGCAGGAGCTCTCCTCGCTCTTTCCTACACATTTCTTACATGTTGACTTCGGCAAACCGTTTCTCTGACGGGGAATCGTCCGGAAGCTAATTTTATCATATCGAACTACGTGGTGGTCGCCGCGCTTCCTCGAACCGCGCTGTCACTCTGTGGCGCATCCAAGATTTTATATATATCCAATAAAATACAAACCTACTATTTACCTACTACTTAAAATGTCCTATTGACCAATGAAAAGTATTGAAACTGCACAAACTGAATTTTTTTTTTACATTTGTTATTTATATGATTTTTTCCAAAAAATTATATTGTGAATTTTTCAATATAAGTATTTTTTTTATGTGCGATTCACGCGATATTAGTTTTGCTCCAAATTATTTAGCCTTATAGTCATACTTGTCATACTCACTGAAAAAAATTAAACGTATTCGTTTCTTTCTTTATCATCTACGTATAGAAAAATGATAAATTAAGAAAAATAGAAAGTTAAAAAACTTGAGAGACATTTAAATGATTATATTTGAAATGTAAAAATGAAAATGAAATCCGTACAGAAATCTGAATAGAATTAAACGTGTTGTATTTTACGAGGGAAGTTTACTCGTGAATTTGAAGTGGAAGAAACCCCCGCGCGCGCGAGAGAATGTACTCGCGAGGGTACTCGCGTTACGCTACAAAAGATCGAGAGGTTGGCCGTGGCGTGCCGCGGCGAAATTAACCGAATTCTCCTTCTCCGTCAAATCATTTGAGGTTTCCGTCGCTTCCGTTGCGCCTTTTGTTTACTCGCAAACGCGAAAGCGCAACGAACTCTTCGCGTACAATGCGGATCCGACATACACATGTATGTGTATGTACCGCGGTCATGGAATTTGGGCACGCAGCAGTTTAAGGCTCTTTCAGACGATCTTCAGAAATAATTTTGAGGTCAATATCAGATACATCCAGAGGTATATTAGTACACAGCAGTATTTAAATTAACTAATTACAGGTTACAGTTTATTGAAATGTTGAAATATGGCAACGTATCCGTCCATGTAGGACTGTCAGAAATTATCTAGTCTGAAATAAGCATGGAAATTTTACTAATTTACAATCGACATTTTCTTTAAAAAAAAAAGTCTCGTACAGCGAAAAGATTTTATCTTACATTTTTTTAGTTACTTTAGTTACTTTTATATGGAAAATTACTTTTTTCTTTATGATCGTGTCATAGGACTGATATATTTAAGCACATGTATCGATCGCCCCGCCAATCTCTTGCAATAATATCAAGCTGACAATATCAAGAATTCTTCGTATCGATACCTTTTAACAAATGTCTATATCTGTTTCATCTATGAGCGAAGCGTTGGCACAAAAGTCGCGTCATTTGCAGTCTTTACCTTGTTTCTCAACCGGATGTTTGCCTAGTAACGAGTATAGGTAACGATTAACGATTTGCAATATATTGTTATCACCCCGAATCACGTAGCACGGCCACGTTCCTTTCAATAAAAGACGAACAGATTGCAAGGTAGAAGAAGTAAGAAGTGAAAAAGAGCGAAGGGAAGGAGAGGACCAAAGGTAGAGAAAGGTAATTCCGATTGTCTCTTTCTATCTTGTGGTCGGCACGTACGTCGTCGTTCGGCTTCGTTGTTTTTCTTCGTATGAATTTGCTCGAAGCCTTGTTAAGTCCTTACTTTTAGGCCACGTTATAATGGCACAACGAATGACTCGAGCACAAATGTGCATTCACAATCTACTACTAATCTAATCGGGTAATTGACTGACTTTCAGCATTGATTTCTCGATTCTCTCGCATGCGTTTTGATTTTTCTAAAATTCTTTATATGTACCTATATTATATTATATTCTTTCTTAGCACGAAATTATGCGTCACGGAATTTTTTCAACCATATACAGATGTATTTATTAACCTCAGCTTTATCAATAATTAGTACTTAATTTATTGTTCTTTTTAACAAAAAATTAATTTAAGCGAAAGAATAATCTCAAAGATTTGTAGAAATTGAACATTTAAGCACTTTTCATCATTTCTATAAATATGTTATGTATATGTTAAATTACAATATTAATTAATGAAAGAATTGTTTTGAAAGAACTGGTTTGCTCTTGCTCTCTTAACTCGGATTTATTTTCTCTCTTTATTTTCTCTATTGTATTCTTACATTTCTAAGCTACAATACTGTAATGTTGCCTAAAGAATAAGTTGAAAAACTAGACATCATGTTCACACTATCGCGCGATGTTCTCATCTAAATATTTTACATCGTGTACACGGTCAGTGCACGCTAAATATCGAACTGCTAGTTGACGTAAACCGAACTACCGCTAGTTCAGATGACCTCTAGCGAGAGGCTATACCTACCGACTTGTTTGCCGAGCATTGCCTTTAACGAGCTTTATTAATGATAATCGATTCGCGTACTTGTAGAGCGTAACGATTGATCATACGAGGTCGATGCGCCGCTGTTGAATACTATCGCGACTGCTTTGTCTATAAATCGTTCTCGATGGAAAGTAATAATGGCACTCTATCGTGTCTCCATTATTTAGTTGCTTACAACGGTTGCCGGTCGCGCGCTCTCGTCGAGTTCAACATTTTCGATATCGACTTATTTTGCTTTCAGTTTGGTTATTATGGAATCGAAATATGGGATACCCATAATTCTTAATACCTATAATTCTTCTCATACGAAATTTCATTGCCATTTGATTCAAATTAATCCTCTGAGAATTTTTCTAGAATAATATACTTCGTTATTTATATTACATCTAAAAAATGATAAGTATCTCGCACTTTATTTATAAATCAATGATTATTTACTTATTGGAAATGTTCTTTGATAAAAGTTTTCAAATTTTATTTAATTGAACTCCGTCGAGAGACAAACTCGCAAAACATATATGCACAAATATAGGTATGTAAAATATTTCTACTTCCTCTCTTGTATATTTAGTGATCATTTACGATACGACGATCGAAAAGAGAACCGATACCAAGAATTTTATACTCCTTCGCATTTTCTGTCCTACTATTCTCACAATGAGATGTCGCACAAGACGCAACGAGACCCACCAACGAGCGTGACTCGCTGAGGTAGTCCTTATTAAATCTTCCCCGTCTCCATTAGAGGCAGAAATTACGGATAATCCTTTTTATTACGCACGCTACACGGACTCCCATGGAAAGAGAGCGCAGAAAGGCAACCGGTACGTTAAAGAAAAAAAGTCGGGATGGGTCGCGGCCACGGTTCGACGCGGCATGGTGGTCCGTGCTTCCCATTCCCGACAACAAAGCGCTTTTAAACAATCTCCATTGTGCCCGTAATCCCGAGCCATGCGTGAAATCAACACGTTTTTCCACTTAATTGACAAACACACGCCTCTCCATCCATGTGTTCCCGGCGAGCGCCCACCAAACATGACTTATATCGGTAACATATTTCAAGTATAACGAGCAATATAACAATGTTACTTCGCCAACTGAACCATTTCAAGCCGAAACTATCACATTTTGCAGTAGGGACAATCTTTCTTTTAGTTTTAGTCGACTTGAAAAATGCGTTGCGTTGCAAAAAATTCTGAAACTAAAGAGTTTTCAAGAAGCTTGCGAAATTTGCGACATTTCCGAAAAGTTGGGCATAATGTACGTTATGCTTTGTTTTTCTTTACGGTATACATTTTTTTTTAAATAAATTCCATGTTAACGATTCCTGTAAAGTACACAAGAAAGAAATTAATGCATAGATAAGCAATGAAAAAAATAATTTTAAAAGTAATACACATAGTTCATTCATTGAAATTCATTGAAAAGATTAAAATTTATAAATGTAATTCTTCGTTAATAACGGCAGAGGATATAACCTAGAGGATAAGAATGAAAAGAAACACTCGGATTTATATCGTTATTCTACGTATATACAATAATTTATTTCGCTACGAATCGTTTCTACATTTACAAATCGTTCTTGCTCGAGCGAGTACGAATACAGAATATAGATGGATGCACGACGATGCACGAATGTAACGAGCAGCCTCTCGTTTTAAGAGCTGGCAAGGCTTATAATTTAATCGACGGTACATTACGCAAGGAAACGCATTTAGTGGCATTTCATGAAAATCTGAATAACGATGCAGTGTTTCCAATTTGACAGAATTAATCTCCAGATTACTAATTGGACATTTTCTATAGAAAAGGAATCAAGTATACCTTCGTGTCTGTTTCATGAAAGTAAAATATATAAGATTTTTTTTAAGAATTTTGTTTAAAGAGAACAGAATATTTAATAAAAATTTAATAGAGATGTTATAAAAATAATTTACGATGTAAATCTTAATCTACTTTTCAAACCGACGGTTGGTTTGCTTAAAATTTAATTATTAATAAGTTAGTTAACCTATTAACCTATAAATATATTTACATTTTTACAAAAAAAACAAATGAATAAATATGTGAGCATGGTATGTCCATTGTTTACTTCATGGATTATTGTAAAAAAGTTAAAAATACATCATTTTTCCTATATAAGTATTCCCAAAACACGCGTAAGAACTCAATTCACAAATTCTTGAATTGGTGACAATTAAAACCGGCACTTGTTCCTTTTGTATAAAATATTCCAATTAAATAGTTGCACAAAACTGACTTTGAAATCCATACTTGTATATATGTATATATGAATCTCAAAGTTAACTTTATATCGTTGTGTAATTTTATGTGCTAAACCCAACATCGGTATAGCTGTGCTCGCGTCCGCGCCTAATCGTTTAGAGATCGTCTAATTAATTAATTACATAGGTGAAAGCCNCGACGCAATTCGGAACGATAATTGTTACTTATCTTTGTGCACAATGTCGCGCGCTACTGCCGATTCGGGGTATCGCAATTAACAATAATTGATCACCTTTGCGCTCGTACGATAGTCGTAAATTACAAGTAATTCTAGCTAACTGCTCGCGGACAGTTTGTAAGTTTAGAGACCAAGCGACTCTCGCTGCGCGCGAGACGAAAACCAATATCGGCAAGCAAAGGCCTCCCGAAGAGGATGACCTTTCCAAAAAACGAGGAACTAACGTTGTCTCTCTCTTTCTCTCTGCATATTTGCATCGCGTCGATTCGCGGTGTGACGTGGACATAAGATCGCAACAATCGTGTCTGCGATCGATCACATCGTAGTCGAATCAAAAAACATCTACGATCGTTTTGTTTGCTGTCGCGTAGCCGTCGAATAAGACAGGATCGATTTCGAGACGTCAATAGTAAATATCAATGCTGCGAAACCGAAAAAATTCTCTTCTCGCGGAAATACATTACACGTTTCGTTTATCTAATGGAATCCGTTTGGAATTCTTCGTGTTTCTAACGCGATGCGGGACTCATGCTTCTGCTTCGTGCGTATATACGAATGCTGTGCTCCAATTTGGGCACACATCTGTAATGGTGACGCGGACACGGTTCTCTCTCACTTTCCGCAGGATCTCAGATAAATGAAGATAAAGTGTACACGCAGACGGCACATACATCCGGGAGACACAACAGAAATGTTGCAAGCACGCTCGGAATCTTGGAGAAAACATCCTTCCGAACGTCTTCAAGACGCGCCGTGGATTTTCGCGTCGTTCGGCTAATCCCTTCGACAGCGATAACAAGTGAGTTCAAGTGGCGGTGCCGTAAGACGGCCTCTGAACACCCGTGTTTGCGATCGACATCGAGTACCCGGCGTAGAGCGGTCGCGGCACGAGGAGCGAGGACTTTTTCGCGATCGGCTCGTCGGTCAGCCTCGAAGTTTCCTCATCACCAATACCGACACCGACACCGACACCACTACCACCGTCGCCGCTAGCCTCGTTGTTGTCGTCAGGCGCGATAATGTTCTCAATTGTAAACGGCTTCTTAACTCTCTTTTCCGTGTTGGCCGCAGTCAAAACAACCTGGTCCTCGCGATTGCAGGGCAACTGAGTTCGCTCGACCTCCACCGCCAAGCTCGAGATTGGCGACAGGTGGCGATAGGACGACTTGGACGCGAGCGAGTTGGGCGAGGTGGGCGACGTTGGTGGCGATGACGCGGCGGTCGGGGCGGCGCCTCGATAGAGATTCACTCTGGACGACGAGGACGAGGACGAGGACGACGAGAGCGGCTCCTCTTCGGTGAGCTTGTCGCGCGTGTTGTAGCCCGTCATCTCGTAAGTGTTCTCACCCGTAAAGACCGTCTCGCTCTCTCGGCCGCTGGCGGCGGCGGCGGCGGCAGCGGCGACGACGGCGATCACGGGCGGCCCGTTCTCCAGTGCGCGGTCGTTCGACAGACGGTGCTCGTCCCGTATCTCCCGCGTCGGATGGATGGCCTGCCTGCCGGCGGTGGTCTGCTGGATATAAGGCAGCTGCGACACCGCGTACGACGGTGAGACCGCCGGAAAGCCGGGAAAGTTCCAGGAAGCGGCGGAATGCAACAACGCGGCGGCCTCGTACGTCCTCAGAATCTCGTTACCACTGTCGACGGCACCACCCGCGAGTCTCTGTCTCACTTCAGGTGACAGTAGATAGTAGCCGGCGGTGACGGCTTCCGGCGCGGTTGGCCCGGCCGGCAGGCCGGCGGTACCGTCGAATCGCCCGAAGCCGCCAAAGTCACCGTGATTCGAGGCAGTGGCGACCATCATTCGCCTCTCCTGTATCTCCCATCGAAGCAGATCGTCCCGCAAGCGATGGAGATTCGCCAGGCTAAGACCGTTGCTGGGACACGTCGCGCTCGCGTCGACGATTCCGCCGGTTGACACGACCGGTTCCGGATGCGGCTGCGGCTGTGGCTGCGGCGGCGGTGGCGGTGGCGGCGGCGGCGGCGGTGGCAACGGCGGCGGCATCGCCGAGGCGAGCGCCTGCAACTCGGACTTGAGCAGCTCCTTGTCCGGTTTGTGCAGCTTGAAACGTTTCCGTCGCCGAAGAAGCGAGCCGTTCTCGAACATGGACAACGCGGCGGGATGCAATGCCCAATAGGCTCCTTTTCCCGGCCGATGCGGACCGCGCGGTACCTGAAAATCGGGTCGTCAGGTTTATCAAGTTGCGACAGTATCGGTATACATACATGACGGTGTCAAATATAGTGATCTTTGAATCGAAATGTTCCGTGACATAGTTCGATCGTCCGAATCGATTTACTCGCGTATATTTTAAGTATATTTTATGTCGTTTCGAGAAAGAAATCACCTCTCATACCTATTACCTATATGATTGAGTAATTTGAATATAATTGAGCAATTCCATTTTCTAGAAGACAACTATCGCATAAATAATTCTCCTAAAATTTTTGCGCAATAAATTGTGATCATATCAAAGATATTGCTTAAAACAAATAGTTAATAACAGTCGTCTAGTATTACGCAGTCTAGTATCTGCTATCGTGCATTTGTCAAAGCTGTTTTTAACCATGTCGGAATACTTTGCGGGAAGGCCGATTTCACCAAATTAGTCAATTTGTCGCTAATTCTTCAAGCTGTCAGTATTTATGTTGAAAATTTTTATATAATCGAATGACAGCTCGATCTATGCCGAATCTACGATGTAGATAACACGTAGCTGTCGTAGATAATAGATAACAAACCACATGAACGAATATCGTATCCGTTCGATGTCAATGTTGAACGTTCTTTTTTGACAAACCTTATTCGCTTTATTTTTCCGTCCACGAAAAATGAATGAAATTAACGCTGCATCGAATTCTTTGATCATAAATATCTTCCTTTCCATAAATAAAGATTTTACATATCGAGTATATCGTATCTGGATATTTATGCATTTTGAAGCTGACAGTCTTACAATTAGTTTGACAGCCTTTACAGCCGTTTCAAGTTTGACAGCTGCAGCTGTCCTTATAAAAAATGAAATATAAGACTAACTGCATAAATGAAAAAGCGTGACCTATGCAAAATTAAATTTAACATTAAACAACGAAGTGAAAATGTTGGTTTTTAACAAAAGAACGAGACGATCGGTGAAACGAGATAGACGGAAGATGTAGAATATTTGTTTATCTCATGAATGTAGATTTATTTACTGTAAGAACGTATGTACGGAACGGAAAGGAACGGAAAGTTTAATCACGTCGAATGGAAAACTGAGAATCGGTCTGAAACTAGGTCTGCGCTACTTATAAATCTACGCTTTGATGAATCCACGCGTTTGTGGAGTCGCGCCTTAATTGATATCTCGATGAACGATCGAGACGGCCTTCCGTCTGCGTTGCTTAAAACGCTGGCAACGCGGTCCGAGGCAATTACGCGATTCTCGTAAAGCACGGCCGCTCGTCGTGCACACTCAGGTGAGTAGCCCCTGTTTTTCCCCTCTCGGTATCGCGGTGGAAAGGCGCCTAACACCGTCCACCGCTCGTCGCTCGTCGCTCGTCGACGATGGCCGATATAAGGCGCAGTCTTAGCGGCGATTGATGAGCTGTAGAGAGCCAGGCGAGCCATTACTTGCCAGGAACGAACAGGTTTTACATTTAATAACGCGAAACGATTATCTGCCGATCGGTTGAGTTAATTCGATCGGAAAGGCATAACCTGCTGCCGGACAGATCTCGCGAAGGGAAATATATTACCGCCGCTATTATTAGTACCACGCCTCGACGAGAGGTAGACGAGATCGGTCGAGTTGCGTTCACATTCGCGTCTTTTGCGTCATTTCTTTCCATCGTTACCGGCAACCTGAAATTTCAACGTGCGTTCGCGGGGGAGAGAAGGAACGTGCCTTCGAACGCACTGGAGCAAATTCGAAAAATTCAAATACCGTGCATCACGTTAAAGAGTTTCTTCCATTAATTCGTTAAAAGTAACATTGTTGCGCTTTTAAAAAATTTTTGATAAAGTAAAAGTTGTCGTGCAGAATATTAAAATTTAAATCGCTTAAATTCTTAAATTATTTAAATTATTTTAAACGATTCTCGTCTTGTGTAATATGTAAATACGTACATATACATATTGTATGTACACAGATAAGATTATTAATTTTACACTTATACATATGTATATTGCATAGAGACAAAGAAACATGGAATATTTTCAAATAATTTAAAATAATACGTATTCAGCATTTCTAATATAATGTCACTTTGATAATTTAAAATATTTGTGAAATATATATAATTCTTGATTTTTACCGAATTATATGCAATTTTAAAACGAAATTAACTTGCACTATACTGTTTAAAAAATTAAAATGAGAAGTGCGACAGATCCAAAATTTATATAATTCTATAACCATCTCAGTTAGACTAACAATTAAATTTTATTTGCTATTAAAATGATATCCGTTTCTTTCATCTATGAATCTTATTACTTGACTAATTTACTAATAGATGCTTTTTCATGTAAAAAATTTAATTGGACCTCTTTTTAAAACTTAACATCTACACTGAAAGAAAAATATAGTTACTTTTGATCTCAACATGAAATATGATTAACTTAACTATATGCATCATTATGTTTATCATAATTATCGTTAGAAATATTCGAAAATAGTGTTTAAGGGCAAAAGTAACTATATTTTTCTCTCAGTTTTTGTTTGTATTCTATTCAATTCAGAATAAAGCTGATTGACATTGAGTAAAAATATAATTTTATTATCAATTTATAAGTACAAGAACGCGCGTGTGTTTGTATAAATCCTAAAACAATTACTTTTGTAAACTTTGTAAAAATTGATCAAAGAATCCGTAAGAAAAATAAGTAAGTACTTGTCTCTTTTCTGTTAACTGTTATAACCTGCTGTACTTACATGTACATGTATGTAAATAATATCGATTTTAATTATTTTACAATCACGGCTTGCTACTTCCGACATCAAATTTCTCGAAAATTTCTCGCAGAGACATTATTACTTTCCATCGTTTCCGCTTATAGTTTCACGCTTTCTAGCGACGGTAATTATTATTCGTTGTAAACAGGGGTCCTATAGGGTAAAATTTGCCCAATCTAAAAGAATACAAATATTCTATTCAATTTGATAACAATGTTCCGCTTTTTTCTTCTTTATTTTAATATTGTTCTTGATTTAAATTGACTAAATTACAATTGAAATTTTAATTTTCAGTTTTCAGATAGAATATAATATTAATTGTATTCATAGAATTGTAATTTTTAGTACACATTTTTAGTACACAAGAGAATTTTTCATTATGTTTTATCATAAAATTCACTACAAATTTTAATATGTTTGGTGATAAGAGTGGGATAACTAGACAACTAAATAAAAATTTAAAAAACCTACTAATATTACCGAAAATGATAGGAATTTGTGAAATTGCAACAGAAATACAACAAAAATACAATAGAAAGTGTATAAACTACATAATAAGAATTACCAAGCAGATTGTAATATTAATCAAACAGATATTTTATATTTTATTGTGATATTTATGAATAAATCAGAGAGAATAAAAATCTTCGAAATATTAGTTATCCCACGATTACCATGACTTTTAGGCTAAATTTTAAGAGAAAATTCTCTCCGTGTAAAAATGTTGCTTCAAGTTGGAATTTTATTTTAAAATGAACTCACTTGGAATTTTTCAATTTTCCATGAATGTTTACACCGTCCAAACTTTTATACGCGCAAAATAAAAGACAGCGATAAATAAATTAATAAATTTCGGAGTCGATATTGTTTGAATCTTGTGAAATACACAATGTAATAATTAAATATGTCTATTTAAATTTTTCTGTTTAAAATATGTTTGAAAAAGACCGCTTAATGAATTTCAAGCTACTATGAAATAACTATATAATAATAATAATCATAAAATTAACAGAGCTAAAAATTATACTTACAACTGAGTACAATTTAAATAATAATCTGAGAAGTCATAAATAACATCGAGCTAAGCTTCATAAATTATCATAAATATCAAGCAACGTCGAGTTCTCAACAATCGATTGTATTCTATTTATCGTTACATTAGTTCATTGTAACATCGTAGCATAGCATCGTAGCGAAAACATTCTTGAATCAGCGATATATATAGCAAATACAAACATATATGAATCACATTAATATTACATTAAATTAAATTATGTATCATTGTACATTATGTTAATAAGAATGGCGACAAGGATATAATGTTTGAAATATTAATGGTCATCACATGTAATTAGTTGTCATGTATGCATAGTTTTTAGTATTTACACATTTTCTTCTGATTATCATCATCAAATAGCAACTTAAACAAACTCGGAACTTTGAAAGAATTCAAATTACATATTTCTCGTAGAACCATACATCCCGGCAAATAGTCTTCGCGATTGTACAAAATATTTGGATATCTCCTCGATTGTGGTCAAGTTTGTCTCATCACCCTATGACACGCGGTGTGCAAGATTGAAAGTGATTTTACCGTGACAGGTAAGGATCGAGCGACGAAAGGGAATCGGCGTATTCTTTTGTAATTTTGAGGAACCGCGGGTGAACGGTACGCGCCATGACGATAATCGCGCGGTCGCACACGTTGGCAGGTGCGAAACAGATGGCTCGATAATACTACAAGCAAGCACCTTGCGCGTTGCGTCGTCGCTTCCCGCGAGCTCGGACATTCACGTTGAAAAGGCACCACACGTCAATCAAAGATCCGTTCCATTACGCCTCGTTTGACGACCGCGCGCCGAGATATTACTTTGCAAGGGGTTCGTTGTACTCGCGTTAAAGCTAAATAAAAATGAGCCCAACATTAATTCTCGTTCATCGAGGTGATGATCTTTGGCTATACACGAGGCCTTTCTACGTCTAGAGACAAGTCTTGTTGAGTTTGCTCTCACGCAAATTATGAACTTTATTCGGAACAAGATTTAATAGAGAAAACAAGGTAATTATTAAGAAAATGTTTGGCCGATCGAGACTCGACAAGTTTGATCTCCGGCTAGACGACGACGACGCATCAACGGAATCTCAACTCGGAGTGAGATACACTGGGTTGGGACTGGTGGAGACTAACCTTGATGAAACAATCGTTGAAGGATAAATTGTGCCTGAGGGAGTTTTGCCATCGTCGCGTGTCCTTCCTGTAGTACGGGAAGCGGTCGGCGATAAACTTGTAAATCTCGGCGAGCGGCAGCATCTTGTCCCTCGACGACCATATCGCCATCGCCGTGAGCGATATGTAGGAGTAGGGCGGTTTCTGATCACCGTAGGTATCGCGCGAGGGCCGCGGCATCATCGACGTGCGGCGAGATCAGCGATACCGAAAATCAGTCCTCTGTCTCACACTTTTCCCTTTGGAAAATAAGGAACGCCCTTACTTGCGCACGCTCGACACTCCGCACGACTTTGCTCGCCGATGCTCGTGCGCCAGCATCCTCGGTGTTCTCGCGCAGAGACGGCAGAAGCACGACGACGACGACGACGACGACGACGACGAGGTGGGATGCTCTCGGCCACGGCCGAGGACGGAAATTTCCATCGGACCCAACCACGGACACCCGCGGCCGGCCGAGGCGAGGCGAGCCAACTTCGACCCTACGCCCCACGCTGTGTGATATCACAATCCGGACGATTTTCAAACACTGTTCCGCGCGGTCAGGTTCCCGATCCCGACGCGAGCCCTCGTTACTCCGTGTTCGCCGAGGCCCCCCCGGAGCACGCCCAAACACACCGAGTACCCACGATCGCGTCTCCGCGGATACTGCGGCCGATCCATACCCACACCCCCGCAACGGGCTTCCCCTACTCGCGAATCCACGGCTCCGCCGTGCCCCGGATTGGAGGCCGCGCGTGTCTCGCTCGCGCTACCGGCCGCCACCTCCGTCCAATGGCGCGGGATCTTTCTCACCCCGGGGGGTTCGAGCGTCGTCAAAAGTCCGTCCTCCATCCGTCCCGAGGGCGGGATTCCTTCGCGACGACCGCTTCGTGCCGCCTACCTCGAACGAACGAGAATCACCGACTGTCGGCCAATCCGATTGACTCTCGCGCCCACTGCGACCGTGTGCACCACCGGACGCCACCGGGTTGCCGGGCACGTTACCAACGCGAGAGGAGCATGAAGAGAAAGAGAGAGAGAGAGTTTCGTAACGTGCGGATCGATCCGCGGCGTGCTTGCGTTCCAACCTCTGAAACCAGCGTTATTTTGTAAGTTTAATCCTCCAACAGCGGAATCCCACTCGGCCAATGGAGCTTCCAATTTTCTTTCGGGATTCTGGAGCACATCTTTTATTTTGTTTATTGTATTCTTATACGAGTGCCTGAGATTTCTGAATGCAAGAAAGTAGTGAAAAGAAAATGGCAACAAACATATTCAGATGTAAATAAATTATATTTCTCGCATTCCTTTAACGATTAAACGAGAGAGAACGGCCGAGTTGTATTTAAAGATCTGTATGTCTATTTTATAATTTCCTAAAACAACACAATGTTTTTATCGTTACGTATCATTACGTAAATGCAGCATGTTTATTTAAAATTATGCCAAGTGAACTTTTACTACATAGATATCAACTCGCAAAGACTCATGTTGGGTAAAAATTAATTTTCGACAGCACAGCTACAGCACAGTAAAGGGAAACTTTTCTTTCGATTGTCAAGTTTTATATCGCTCTTGAATGAACGTTGAATAACGTTGTCGACTATTCACGCGTGGTTAAAATATTCAAGCCTGTGTGACCAGCGAAATTGTATCACTTTTGTCTTTGTCTCGCTGAAGCACGCGAACGCTGCAGTGAACGATTGTAAATCGTGCGCCTGCTGACTGCGCGCGTTTCTGAGTACCATTAGCAAAATTGTACTGTTCATCGAGAGAACTCTCAGGATCGATCTTTTCCTAGTTAACGAGATCTAACCTAATCTCTCTCGATCGGTGGCCGCGCCAACCTTACAGGTAGAGGAGAAGGGGGTGGGAGAAGATAAACCAATCGGATCGAAGAGCTTTCCTCGCTCAGAGTTTGCTGGCAAGAGGCGTGTCGCTACGCCTCGTGTCTCGCCGACAAAATGGCAATTCTCGTTGCGCGTAATGTACACTAATACTTCAACTAGACGTCGTTTCTAGAACGGTCTTCGGGAGGAACGCTGCGCGTCGCGCCTGCATAACCGAGAACGTCTGGTTCTTGATTCGTTCTATTAAACAAATAGGTAATTCCATCCAAGCACGATCGCGCGGCAGTAAAATGTTTAAAATGTGTCATATCAAAGTACTTTAATTCTTTTGAGATCGTCCGATTCACGAACGTTTATTTTTCAAAGTTAAGTAACAAATATCTTCAATAATAAATATGTATATGTATATTATTTTATATCAAACAAAAAGATTACTTTTATTCTTTTTTTTTAATAAGTTTAATTAAGAAATAAACACGAATGAAGCTTTTCTCTCTTTGATAAAAGTTATATTTCAATAGAATTTTAATTTTGAGTTATTAAAATATGTAGTGTCCAAAATTGAAAAAGTGAGAATATTGAGCGCTCTCGATATTTTTGCTGAGAAAAAACTGATATCTATTTAAGTAAATTTGTAATTGTAAACATTGTAATTAAGGTTAGAGCGTTTTTTATAATTTTATACATACATATATCTATGTATACATATACATACTTAACAATTTTCTAGACGTATTTTATAGGCATTCCTATCCTTACGCAGCTTCTACATATAATTTCACTTCACTTTTATTACCAAATTCTGCATGTTGAAAACGATTCTCACGCAAGATGAAATATAAATCTGTATACATATATGTATGTATAAAATATAAAAATGTGATGTATGTGGAAAATTTTGTATAATACCGCCACGTGAAACGTAAATAAACATAGACTTTACGAGAATGAAAATGACCGAATCATTCGATGCGAACTGACGTAAAACAGTTAATTGTACAGTTAAATTGATAATATAAAGATGATGAGGTTAAAATCAAGATTTTAAATGATTATAAAAGATTGATTTAGTTTTACAAATATAAAGTCAAATTGTTTGTAACTAAGGTCAAATATCAAATTGTCGATATATTAGTGATTTGTTAAAGCAATATTTAAGTCCAGTAAAAAGCGAATAATATTATCAAGTTCAACAGAGCAATCACAGTGCCACTCTTCGAAAACATCAAATTTATCTAATTTGATTTTTATAAATATTCTAATTGTTTTGTTTATTATTGTTTTATTTTTTCTACATTATAAATTTACAAATAGTATGTGGTACAGTAGTTGAAACATTTGAGTCTTTTCGAACTTCAATAAATACAGTGCATTTATTAATTCACATAAACTCTTAAAAAATTTTAGCTTGTCTCAATCAAAAATTTTTATTCATGTAAAACTTGAAATTTTATTTTTTTGCTAATTTCTTTTATTGCACAACAACAAAAAAAAGTAGGAATAGCAAGCCTATTGAGATAGATGCGCAGGGTAGTTGTACACATAAGCTTCGTAAGAAACAGCACTAGAAAAAAGCGATAGAAAAAAAGAAATTTGTTTCTGTTTTTATACATTATCTGCATAAAATCAAAGAAAGTTTAGCGTTTATTAAATGATTAAACCTAAATCTAAAATTGAAGACTGCCTAGAAGAATCTCTAATCTCTTTATTGATATTGTTGCAAGCGAAACTGACATCTGTCGGAAATTAATTGAACTTCCGCAGTCACTTTTTTAATATACATATGATGATAAAAAGATTCCGCAATTTCGGAATTACCGACAGAAAATGTAATTTCAAATTTTTCAAAGTATATATATTTTTTCTCGTTTGAGAACTCTCAGCGCGTTTATTTACGACTAGAAATGTAAAAAAATTGTAGAAATTTTTATAGTTAAAATATCTAATTTTTAATAAATTAAGTACTTTTTGTCCTATTACAGATAAGTATTCTTCTTGAGAAGATAATTATAGATTTCTTGTTTAGTTATTATAGTTGCAATCTTTGGAATTATCGAATTAAAAAATTCCACTTTGTGGAAAATCTACAATCATATATTTAACAAAGAATTAATATACATCATAAATATATCAGATAAACAATCACGCGTCGAGTCGCGATGGCTCGAGACCTAAACGATTGATTATATACTCTGGCATACAATAAGTAGGATTTATTGGTTTTAACGAAAAATTCTTGTCTAACAATGATAACGCGGTGAGACCGAACAAAGTATGAAAAGGATCAACCATATCACCAGGTCGGTCACTGAAACCACCAGTTTCGACATCTTGACAAGTTAAAATGTAATCCACCTGTGAAAAAATGAAGAGAAAAAATTTGTTGTAATATTTGTAATTATGATCTAGATCAAAGATATAGAATAGTGAAACAGTTGTAAGAAAGGAAAATGATTAACAAATTCAATTTGATTAAATGTAGATTTCAAGAGTAATGGCTTACCAAGCCTTTTTTATCTATCCAATGGAGACGACCTAAAATTGTTAGCGCCGATAGCACCCACCAAGAGTAGCATACATCTGGTAATTTTTCGGGCCTGCCATTCAAACCGCCGGAAGGTAATTGTCTCTCACACAACCACCATCCTAAGCGATCAGCATCTATCAGATGCAGATGTCCTGAAAAATACCGTGGTGATATTCAGCATAGTTTTGTATATACTGTATATTTTAATGCATACCTGTGATCGAAAGCAATCCAGTGCAACAATAAATTAAACCCGCATGGCTCTCAGATCCTGGTTTTGAGCCGAATCCACCATCAAAATTCATACATTTTAATACAAATTGTACCGCTTTCTCGACATCTATCGCGTCTAAACGATTCTGAAATATATTAATATGTGACAAATTTAATTTTTGCACGAATACTTTTTTACGTGTAAATAAAATTTTCAAGAATTTACTTTTTCCAAGGTGTGTTTATCATTTTATGGACAAATATTATCTTTAAATTTCATTAAGATGTAAAAATTTTTACAAAGTTTTCAGGATATCCATTTGATTTCAAAAATTGATTTTTTAATTAAAGAAATTGAATGTTTGTATTTTAAGACACTGCATTTGCAGATTTCTAATCCATTATACTATACATACTCTCGATGATATTTACCAAGAGTGACAGAGTAGCGACGGCACAGAAAGAAAATCGGACATCCACTTCACCCCATTGATCACCCACAAAACTTCCATCTGCCTGTTGCCTCTCTTTGACATACGTCACAACTTTATCGACGTTTATTACATCCAACGCGTCATACATACATAATATTTGAATTGCACTAAGCGTATAAAGTAAATGTGGATCATGTTGTATACTGGCGCTGATGCCACCGCTGTCACTTTGGCATTGTCCGATAAATTCTAATACTTCTTCTTTATTGGTTTGTTCCAACTTTCCCATTAAATCTAGAGCGGTAAGGCCCCAGTATATGCCTGACATCCTCATGTGCTCGGTTTGAGAATAGTTCTAAAAAAATATGTCCATTTTAAAAGTGTCATGAAATATTAAAAAAAATATGTATATATTTATTATACGTGACTTTCATTCAAAGAATGATGATAACAAATGAAGAATGACTCTTACATATTCATCTTTATTGGTCCCGTACGAAATGAGATAGCTTGCATGTTTCTCAGTTAATAATTTTGGAATGTTGTTCGGCAGTTCAATGTCGTGCCTCAACGTTGTCTGTAAATTAATGTAAAAGAGATAAATGGCTGCTTTTCCTCATGCATGCAAATTCGATATTTGATCGTGCTCCTCTCTTTGCACTCGTACAAAAATAATCGTAAAGTATAGACACTAATTGTGAGAAAATGTTGTATTCGTAGCTTACGCAAGATCTTGAAAAATTGAGTATTTTCTAAATAAAAACTTGTGTATGCTAATTTTTCCATTAAAATGTCATACAGGTTAAAAAAAAACTTACCATCTTGCACGCGTTGCAATCGTAATACAATTATTATAAATTATTCTAGGACAATTGATTATTTCTAGATGTTTGTCGAATCAATATTTGCATTCGAAATTTAATTGATAGATTCAAAATCGAACAATCGAAAAATTGCATACTTCATCGTCGAAAGACGAACACACTAGAGAGTATGGCTACGGCCTTTGCACACGCCTTTAAGATTTAAAGTCACTAGGCATCTACTAGACTACTAGAGGAAACCTAGAGGGCCCTAGGGGGCAACACGCTGCCGGCTGGCTGCCCCGCGCGTCGAATGGAGTGCGTAGCGGACAGGCAGCGCGCGAGCGCCCCCGAGACAACTTTCCTCGTCGAAGAAATGTCGTCATTGTCGTCGGCAATCGCCGCGGCGGCGTGCGTGAGTGAACGTTGAAATATGTCCGGACCGATAGTCGGTCGTGCGCAGACACTCGGTGACGGTGTTGAAGCGGGCGCGAGGGTAATCTGCGCGGTCTGCGACAAGATTGACAAGCTGTCGAGGTGCTCGCGTTGCAAAGTCGTCTTCTATTGCACGAAGGAGCATCAGAGACGCGACTGGAAACGCCACCGGGAGTTTTGCGCGACTCATCCTGCGGCCGCCGCTGCGGAGGAGCCGTTGTCCGCCTCCGCCTCTGCCTCTGCCTCCGCCACCGACAGCTTCGATCGCGAGATCCCGTCCAAACGGCATCCCTCTGTGCTGCTTTCTGACCTGAGCAAGACCTCGGTCTCGGATGCACCGTGCGACTCGAGTCGCTCCAACGTCGCCTCGGAGCCGCCGCCGCCGCCGTCGTCGTGTCGGAGTCAGAATCGGGACGAGAAGCACTTGTCAGGTATGCGCCCGCGCGACCGCTCATCTTTGCGCGGCACGTTGCCGTCGAGAAACTCGAGGATTGCGACGACGAGAGTCTATCTTGCGCGGTATGCAAATAGCGAGCGCTACCGCGTTGCGCGCTAGTAGTAGTTAGATACTCGGGCGAGAAACTTTCGACCCTTTTATCGTATCTCGTAGTTATCTGCGGTAACTTACAATTAATGAAACCGACAGCTTTTGTATATTACTGGTCTGATTGCAGATTCTGTTGCGCAAGGAGAAAACGACGCGAATCAACGAGAACGGCAAGAGACGCAGAGTCTTAAGAAGAACACGACGAGCGAGAGGGCAAGGAGCACGCGGAACAACAAGGCCCATGGCTGGACGTTGCCTATAACGTCGGAGGGAAGCTCGGAGGACATTATATTAGGAGCTCGCGCCGAGCTGCTCAATCCCATTCTAGAGAGTTCACGGATCTTCGATAGTTTGAGCAACGCGGATCTCAGCTCGCCCGCACAACCGCCGTACGGCATGAAGAACTTCTCGGAGGATCAGGAAGAAGAACTTCTGCATAGGAGTGCACCTCCTTTCCTACATAGGAATCGAAGCACGCTCGACGAACTTTTAGACAAAATCTGTCAGTACGTGATAAGGGACATGGACAAGTACGGCGTATGCGTGGTGGACAAGTTTTTAGGCAAGGAGAGAGGTCTTAAAGTGTTGAAGGAAGTGTTAAATATGTACAGTGCTGGATTATTTGAAGACGGACAATTGGTTTCTAATAGAGGTAGCGCGAATGACTTAAAGACGATACGCGGCGATCAGATAATATGGCTAGATGGAAAGGAAGAACAGTGTGATAACATTGGCACCCTCATATCACAGGTTGACGCGATCATCATGAGAGCCAATAAAATGCACAATAACGGGAAAATAGGAAACTATACCATCACTGGAAGGACGAAAGTGAGTATTCACTTTTTTGTACGTAATCGCAAAAAAGTGAAAAATGTTTTAATTTATGACATTTTAGTTTAAATAGTGTACATGCTTGAAATTATGCGAATATATGTGATTCCGTTTAAACGCACGCAATTTAAATACTAATATTTCAACTTTTGATCTCTTATTTTGACGAAATAAAAATAAGCAGCAGCGTCCACATGGCGAAAAGTTTACAAGATACATCCGTCCTCTTTATTTTCGTCGTCGTGTACTCGATTATTGTTTACACGGAGCGGAAAATGTTAATGCCGTATGCACCGAGCATCGAGGATTTTCGGGCGCGCGACGGACACGCCGAGGTGATACGCGAGCGAGACAAGGTCAGGACTCCAAAAATGTAAAGATCTGCGAGGGAGTATTATACGCCGAAAGAAGGAGAGTGGGATCAAGCGCCAAGTGCAGTCAGTCACGTACGCCGCGCGCGACTCCCACCCTCTTTCTCTTCTCTTATACCGACGTGACGCGCGACAGCAACGTCGCGTACGCTGCCTAAACTCCCGTTCAGCTGCTCCGGCACGCGTCCCGGGACTCCCGGCGCGGCGTCTAGTGGTTTCCTTCAACGAGGAAAGAAATATTTGCCAAAAGATATTCCGATATTTTTGCTGGAATATTATTTACATGAAGGATCGTAAGAGTAGTTTTTTTTTATACATTTTAGACATTTAAATATAATAGAATATTGATTTCTAATATACATAGTAAATAATGATTCAAATAAAAATTCGTTTTTGAAGACGCAAAAATAAAAAAATACAGTTTTTTTATTTTTTTTTTATTACAATGTAGTTATACATTTTTGGCATATATCTTTGAAAGGCAAATATATGTGAAAAAGGAATGTATATGTAACAAGAATTGAGGTACGAAACACAAAACGAAAGAAAAATGAAAATCTTTATTGAAAAATAATTTAGAGCACGTATTATACAAAGTTGATACATATATACATATCCTGTTGTCTTGTGAAATTTTCTACGATAGCCTTTCTACAACAGTTGAATCTAATTGCCATTAAAGCCTATAAATATCTCTTGTTTTGTCAATAGACTGAGGATATTTCTCGTCGTGTTCACGATTGTATTGCGATTCGTTAGACTGGTACCTGTTTAATAATTATTTGATTTATAGTCGCTATCATTGTCCTTTCGTATGATTTATCAATGTCTATTTTTAGCTAGATATCCGATTACTCATAATGAACAAGGACACGTATATCATCTGTATCGCGTATATTAACTTGTTCAATTTACTTATTTTATTATCTTATTTTATCCGTTGTCATGTTTGCAACGCTGTGTTATAACTTACGCGTGCGCTAATATTTACAATAATACACATATTTGAGATGTGTTAATCCGTTTGTCACTGAGCGTGTGCACCGTTTCGAGTCAGAAATAACTTTATATTCGAATAATATATAGCGAATAAAAGTAACCAATTTACGTTTACATTCTTTTTACTTAATAAATTACAATGATATTTATTATGATATAACACATAGAGTTTTGAAAAAATTTTTATGTATTTACATATATCATTATTCATGTGATAGCATGATTAAAAATTTCAAGGACACATTTCGATCAATAGTCTGTTTCTTTTGAAAGGTGGTTAAACTTTTATTTAATCTTAACACAATATATATAACATTGTACATTTTTTAAATTCAAAAATTGTTAGATGACACGTATTGTGTATTATAATACATTGTGTATTATTTTATCCGTTGTTATGTGTATTATTGTGTATTATTGTGTATTATAATACATTTAGGGTTGTCCCTAAGTGTTACTTAGTTACTTTTGTTAATTTTGACACTTTTAAAATTGGCTAAAGAATCCGAGCAGAAAGATGTGCTTAGAAAAATGTATCTTTATATATATTTTTTTCAAACTTTTTATTGGAAGAGCTAATGTAAAAATTTTTATGACATTATTATCGGTTTATTAGCAATAAGCAGACTTTTGTTATCAGAAAACGTGAAGATACGCACGTAAAGCAATTTGCTTTCGATGTGGATTGAATCAATCAGTTATTGCGTCGTAAGTATAATACAGTGGCATATCATTCGATAATCTGAGATAAAAAGAGATGTAAAATATTTTGTCTGTTAATGATCATTGCATTATACTTACTGCGTTCAAGCCATGCGACAAATGATAAACATGATACTACTCTAAATGTGTTACAAATGTATACATATAGTTTTCTTCCTCTCGTCCATTAAATCGGCGCTTTTTTTCAAGTTCAAACAATTCTCTAAGAGTAATTGTTTTTTTTTTGTAATTGTATTTTTAATTTTTATAAATTATGTGACAAGTAGTTGTATAGTTTCAGTTTAGTTTATGATTAGAATCTAATATTCTCAATGAATTTTGTAATCTAATATGGCACAACTGTTACTTATCTTTCAATCTTTCAATATTTAAATATGACAACGAGAGACAGAGAGAGAGAGAGAGAGAGAGAGAATCATCGCTCGGTTATCTACATGTCTTTCTTTAAACAAATATTGTTGATTTTTTAATATTATATGTCGCATATACGTTTTACTTTGAATTATTTTTAAATATATATATTTTAGATGGTATAATATTTGTTATCTTTTTGAATGCGTATAGTCATAGTAAACATGATGGAAAAAATATTTATACCTCAAAGAAAAGAAGATTCTTCGTAATATAGATATCCTTATAGATATTTCATCGCAGCTATTTTATGTCAGAAACAAAAAATTAACTATATTTTTTTTGCGCAACAAAATAAATTAAAATCATCATTCAATAATACATGTCAGTTTTTTCTTATATTCGTGTAATTAATTTGGAATGAGATAATCGAATGAGATATTCAGATAATCGAATGTTTTCGAAATTTGCCATAATTTATAGTATAGGTATACTGTGTATATAATTTGCCGATTACTCATATTTCTTTTAATAAAGTTTATTTTTCTATGTTCTAGGCGATGGTAGCTTGTTATCCTGGTCATGGTTCACATTACGTTAAGCATGTGGATAATCCTAATCGAGACGGACGTTGCATCACAGCCATTTATTATCTTAATCGGGATTGGGACGTCAAGGTGAAATTTTATGCAAATGTATTAATTTTAGTTTTAATCAAATTTATATATTATGTTATGATACATGATATGTGCGCAATTGTGTCTAAAGAAAATATATGTCTACTTGTCATTATAAATAATTTTTTAATTCTTATAAATACCATAAAATTTCAAGTAACTGGTTGTACTGAAACTCTATAGGAATTTGAAATAGTATAGTAATTCAAGAATATTACCAAGATCTTAATAATAATGATGCTAAGAGGGAACGATCCTCAGTGAAGCTCGCTTGTGATATTCATTGTCAGACTCAGAGGTTCATTGTGCCTCCCCCTTTTTTAATGATTATTATAAAAGTCGGCCTCTAATCGGTAGGCGCCCGAAAAATGAGATATACAGGATAAAGCTGGGATTTGAACCCAGGACCCTTACGTTACTAATCACTCGCGTTAGCACAGTGTCATCTCTGATATTAAGATTTTACAAATATAAATTTTATTTTTTAGACCAAATAAACCAAATAAATCACGATAAAATTCGTAAATAATTGCGTATTTTCCTTTGCACGCAGGAGAACGGCGGACTTTTAAGGATATTTCCTGAAGGCTGGCGCGATCAAGTAGCAAACATAGAACCTTTATTCGATAGGATATTATTTTTCTGGTCGGATAGACGAAATCCACATGAGGTGCAACCAGCGTTCAAAACGAGATATGCCATTACGCTTTGGTATTTCGACGCTGAAGAAAGGAATCAGGCTTGCCGAAGATATCAAAGAGAAAGTGTGTAAACGATTGCATTAGGCACCTTTTTTTTCTGTTTTCTTGATACAGCTAACAGTTTAACACGAATCATCAACGATGATTATAACGAAGCTAATTCATTTTTTTATAACTTTGAATAAAAGTTGAATAAAATGTTTCTCTCTTTATCTTTATTATGTATTATATATTCATCGGTATTAATAAAAAATTAGAATTATAATTTCAGTCAACAGCATGTCATTTCATATTTTTTTTTTGCATTTTACATTTTATGAATTATATGAATCCTATCCATAAATAACTTGGACTATAATTTCTTTTAGGAGAACTACATACGAAGAATAATAGTTCGTGAGATACAGAGCATGAAGAATTACTACGCCGTCCGATTGGACTGAAGTTATACTTGTACATAAAATATTATTATAATGTATTATTATGTATTATGATAATTTTCGCAGGAGGAATTGAATAACAAACGAAGAATTATTGAAGATGTTTGCAAGGAAGTGCAATAGGCGTAAGAACGTACTTTTTTTTTTACAGATGGCACTGTAATATATGTGATGAGTTAATGTGTGTAGTTGTTGCAATTTATGCTTTTATGTGTATATATTTATATGTATGTATATATATATA
>JAJVSH010000061.1:759268-770418 GCA_021460005.1 Tetramorium alpestre | reverse complement strand
TAGCACGGCGAGACCGACGGCACGAGACTCCGGGACTGCCCGCCCGGAAAAGGGTCGTGAGACCGGAGGACGCGGGAGTCGGGACTCCGTGCCTAGCACGGCGAGACCGACGGCACGAGACTCCGGGACTCGGCTCCCCCCTCGTGGCGTGCCACCTTGTCGTGGTGAGGGGGCTCACCCGTCGCCCCTAGGAGCTTCGGGTGCCAAGAGTACGCCGTACCTTCTCTCTCCCTCTTTCGAGAGGGTAGCGGGTACAAGAATCTTTCTGGATTCACAAACCCGGGAGTCCCACACTCTCCGCTGGACGGCCATCGTGGAAGACAGCATTGCTAATGATGGAAAAAGTGCGAGATATGAGAAAATCGACTTTCTCGGCGAGGGACAGGTTAGAATATTTGCCATTTCAATGATTCAAGTATGCATCAATTTTTTAGAATTTTTTTTAGAATATTTTTATGCTTTACATGATGGCTACTTGAAACAACATGTAATCACATAATATACAATTTTAATTGTGTATTAAATTTAATGCATATGATATTTATATATAGCAAATGCAGTACATGATTCAATTCAATTATTAATTACAAAAATATAAATATAAAATGTAAATGTATTGTATATTTCAGTTTGCTACAGTTTACAAGGCAAAAGATAATGAAACTAATAAAATTGTGGAAGCGATTTATCGACAGTGAACGTGGCCACGTAGTTCTACATCCACGTTTGGCGCGGCACGGGCGCGGCTAGGTCTAGCTAGGTCAACGATCAGTCCCACAAAAAAGATCGTATTTTGTTTTGATAACCGATCCGAATGGTAAATAAGTTGAATAACAAGATATGATATACGAATATAACCTAACAAATAAAATTCCTAAAATTAAAAGCACGCTAGCAGTTTCCCATTATATGTCGCAAACACGGTGATCGCAAATCTATCATTTAAATACTTTCGCGAAATCGTGTAATAGGTTAATCAATTATAAGCATCGTAAATTTATCGATATCTCTATGTTTTGTTAAAGATATAAATTGTATCTCATTACTTCACTCTCTCTTCATAATATGTTACACATTTTTACATCGTTGTTATTACAAATGGTTAAGTAAATGTGTTTTTGATAAAGGAACAAAGAATTATTTTTTCTGACAGCATGAGATAATACCGTTTTATCTAGATATCTTGTATATTTAACAAATATATTAAGAAATTTTTTTATGTTTCAGATGTATGATATGCCATAGGGTGTAGAGCAAAAGTGAAACACAAAGGTCCAACACGTATCCAACGTAGGATATATCTATCTCAGGAAAGAGACGAAAAGTGCAGCAACCTAATATGAAAAAGTCATTTCAAGGAAGTGTTACCTACTATTTTATGGTACCGTTAATTATAGGACTTCATATAGGTTGGTTTACCTTGCAGCAGCGATATGTTGCAGAATCTGATAGACACGATCATCCACTAACCAAATTATACAAGAAATTTACCTCACAATGATATATCTTAATCTAATATTGTTAAAATAATGTTATCTTCTTGAAGTTATACTCTATGTATAGTGAAATAGATGTGTTTTAAGTTTGCATCTTTTACATTTTTTCTCTCCATCCTTAAAAATTTTTAACGTGACATGTCATGTTTTATAGTGCAACAGTAGAGATTTAATGTATTGTTTAATTTATGTTCTAATTTAATATATATATCTTTGAAGTAAAGAATTGTATGTTAAAATTCTTTTTTTTATTCGAAAAATTGTTCGAAAAAATTTAATTACTCTACTTATACAATTATACTATACTTATAAAATTATTATACTTACCTTATTTAGTAATATTTACTGATTATTTACTGACCATTTTATAATAGAGTATAAAAAAGAACATGATTACCCTTTCATGCAGAGTAATCTTAGAGTTTACAATAACATATTGTACACTTAAAAATTGACGTGATTATACTTACCTGTTACTTACAGAATACTGTGTATTAAAATAAATATTTCTTTACATATATTCTATACAAAACTTTTATTGTTAGAGATGTACATATGACGTGCACACGTTTGCTCGTTTTTCTATGTATAAATAAAAATCTAAAGAAAATTCTATAGAAAAAATGTGCTAATACAAATAAAAAGATAAATTAATAACAATCATTTTCATAGAATTCTATAAATTAACACGAGTATTCTCAAAAAGCATAGGAAAATATATGTACAATCACAGAGAAGATTAATTAGCCTCTTATGGTAGGTAAATGGTCAAAATTTTGCTGATGTATGGAGGAGCTCTTCGGCCGATTTTCGCTTTGGCTATGGACAGAAGGACCAGCCTTGGGTAGTTGGGGTAATACCATTTGAGTGTAGTTGGTATTCTGAAAATATGATAATACATAATTGTGTTAGCTCATATTTATAGTCTTACATTATTTTTGTTGCATGAAAATAATATTTTGCTTCGTCGCCAGTACCGTTTTCTAAAGTCTCGTTATATCACTATTTATTGAACTTACCCTAGAACGTTCTCGATACTTTTTAAGCTTTTCAAACTCTTCCGGCTCGACATCTGGCATCTTGAAATGAAAATTGACGAAATAAGAATGTCGCAACAACTGTTCGCACGTCCACCTTTCATTTGGATCTTTATCCAAACACTTCTTCAGGAAATCCAGCTGTCAACAAAATATTTATATAACAATCAAATTCCGAAACGGTTCTTTTTTTTTTATGTGATTGCACTCGGCGATTAAAATAGATTTAATATTACCTGTAAAGTATTGCCATTTCCACGGGGTAGAGTATCTTCAAGGGGCGTAAGTGTTTGTGGAGTTGGAAGAGTGATACCGGTAAAGAATTCATTCTGTTGAAAGATAGCCATGTGTCTCGGTAAAAGATCACCTAACGTCCTTCTTATTAAGTACAACTGATCCACGTCAGATTTTCCTGGCCACAAGGCTTCGCCTCGTATTAATTCAGCAAACACGCAACCGATTGCCCATACATCGACCGGCGTGCCGTATTGTGTATCCCCGACCTGTTAAAACATTAACCCGTTATCTGCGATTTTATGATTCAATAAAAAGCTTGAAAATGTTTTGCATGAAAATTTTGTTCTGGTCTTTAAACAAGCAACATGATACGTTTAAACATAGGTAAATCATAAAATGTGAATAAAAATAAATTTATTTTTATAAATAAGTTTCCATCTATCACAATATTATTTTTTTTTATAAAAAAGAATTTTTTTTTAAATTTAGTATAATATTTTTTATGGAAAATATAAAGAAAACGATATAAAATTAAACGAAGAAAAAAACGATTGATTGTTTTTTCATTATGATCGTAAAACACATGAAAATGATTTGATCAAGTTCATTGTTTCTATCAACGAGAAGACAACTCTGTACGTTGTAAATTGAAACTTGATGGGAATAATGACTTGTAGTTTCGTTGACCGCGCGATCAATGTAGAATAGCTATTATTTTTCTGACAAAATCCGAAAGCTTAGGTATACACCGCCGGATATTTACCAACAATTCAGGTGCTCTGTACCATCTGGTTGCGACATATTCCGTGTAGTTCTCTCCAGGACTGAGCATACGCGCGAATCCAAAGTCGCATAATTTTATCACGCCTTCAGAGGTGATGAGGATGTTCTCTGGTTTGACATCTCTGTGAACGCATCCAAAACGGTGGCAATAGGCGACACCTTGCAAAATTTGCCAGGTAATTTGTCTGGTTGTGAGATCCGGGCAGCCGCTAGGATACTTTTCCATTTCGTTCAGAAGGGTGTTTTCGCAGTACTCGAACACCAAGTGTAATTTCCTCTTTCGTCTAAAGACTTCCAGAAGATTCACCAAGTTCGGATGCTTGAGATTCTATATCATGCGAAAGATCGTCTTCATTTTAATTACATGAGCTGAATTAATTATGTGAATTATTTCTATAGAGGAATACGTGCGCCAAGTCGAGGCGCAACTTTCCGCCTTAAAACTTTAGAATGGAAAAAGTTTAAATTACGTTCGTAGCGCTTTGTGAGTAAAGTACTGCAAAGAAATTTTGCAGTGCTTGGCATACTGTTTATTTTCGAGAAATATTCTCGTTGTAATGCGGTACCCTTGTCTAAACAGGGAATAGCCTTGAAGCAAAATGTCAAAACAGTAAGGAAGGGCTTATTTGAATGCGCATACGTTTGGTGGTGAACCCACTGATTGTCACGATAATGTTAGGTCGGTAAGACCGTAACACGCCAAGATATTGACCGCTGCCCGGTATTGACCGTTGGCTACTCTCCCAGTCATTTGTGCACCTGTGTGAGCTTCTTCGCGTGCAAATAAGAACGTGACTTTCTCGTTTGGACGTATCACTCGCTACTTTAATACTATCGTAAATGACGATGAAAAAAATTAAAATAACAGAGGAAATTTTATCAAATATATCACATCTGCAAATTCTATTTTTCAATTTTATTACGATTTTATACGATTTACATGTCTTAAAATAAAAACACAACATCACAGGAAAAGAAAAAAGAGTTTATCTGATATCTATAATTAAATCTCTCAGGAAGCTAGAACGTCGCGCTCCATCATCGCCCTGTATAAGTGAAAACTAGCTGTCGCGAATATACATTCCGGAGGTCATTCACCTTCAAGAATACGACCCTCGCGAAACTTGGTTATTGATCCGCAGATCGATCGAATCGAAAAACTTTGAGAACGAGTCAACGATTTTTATCATTTTCTTTCATCTTTTTTTTATTGTACATACAATATATCTGCAAAATAAAAATTCTACGCCCGAGATAGAATTCACCACGAAAGTCATTACGATTTTCAAGCCATTTTTGCTAGGTTGAGAGAAAACTCATAATTATAAAATAATTATAAAAATTTCCATTTTCAATACGTGCGAAGAAATGAGAGAAAACTGACCTTTAAAAGACGTATCTCTCTAAGGGCGATTTTACGTATTAGAGGATCATCTTCAGTCTGCTGAAACTTCTTTACAGCCACCAATTTTCCAGTTTGCCGGTCTCTACACTGGAAGACGACGCCGTAGCTACCCTCGCCGAGACGCCCCAGACGTTCGTAGCGTTCCATGGCTTTGCTCGGTGCCCGAGACCTGTGCAAAATTATTTTTCTTTCTTTTCGATGTTACCAGTAGATTTTAATAAAATATCAACACTGTGTGACTCGCAGAAAAAGTTATAATTTGTGTCAAGTTGATATAATCGATGTAAAATCCAATTTGAACGATCTATCAAATTTTGCGCGAATCTTCAAATGATCTAAGATTAAGTCAATAATTTCTTAATTAATATTGGTGAAAATAACATTCGTACAACGCACATATATTTCACAATTATTCATTCTAATTGTAAGATAACTATATATAATATATCATATATGTATATATTTTGTATCATTGAAATATTAATTCAATCAAGTCATCGCATTGCATTGAAATATTCTTGAAAATTAAAATTTCTTTAATCCCTCATATAGGGAAAAATGTTCTTTTTTATTAGACGCTCGTTAAGCGTTCGTGTTGGAATATCGAAACAGATGCTTGGCGTCGAATTGCAGTTTTTACAAACACCCTAGCACTAAATCGACATCCGCGAGGCCAGTCGTCGAATATCTACTTTTTATATTTGGCAAGGCATGGCAACGACGTTAATTGTTGCGTAAAGAGCATAGTATCGCGATGTACGGTACCGGCACCGGCGCTGGACTGTCTCGGTTCCGATGGATGACCAAGGGTCAAGCTACTCCACGGAGTTTTGCTCTATTCGAATTCACGTTTAGCGCAGGCGTAGGTATAGGGTGCTGCTGGTCAACTACCGCATGCACATTGCACAACCGAGTCGAAACGATACTTCTAAAGTAGCGCGACGTACCGATGTTTCGATATTTATAATACTCTCCGATCTCACGTATCGCGATCGCATGCTATCAATCAAACAGTCCGCCATAGAAAGAGAGAGAGAGAGAGAGAGAGAGAGTGATGAAAATTGAATAGAATCATATATGTATATGCAATATCACGTTGTGTAATAGGCATCGAGATTGAGGAATTTCGTGAAAAATGAAAAAGACGTGTTCGATGGAATGAGTGTGCTCTTTAACATTTAACACTCAACTAAGCACGATATCGATTCGGTAGAAATCATTTCGCGAACTAATGCGATTGAGGGAGACTGCTCGCGGGAACACGTTATATCGTCGAATATATCTGCTTTTTATGATTCGTTCATTCGAATCTGCGGTTTTGATGGAATTAAAAGTCTCTTACCACTGTGGTATGCATTGTCGATAATTTGCAAACCTCACGTCATTCATCGTATCACGGCGCTCGCGCGCGTACGTGACATAATTTCTCACGTAAACCGGGTTTTAAAAGGTCGCGGTTTTAAAAGGTACTTGCCATTCGAATATATAACGTAAATCGGTAAATAGGACAGAGAACTTGGATCAGACCCGGATCAGACAGGTTATGTGTATGTATATTAGAAACGGGCATAAAAAGTTGTTTAATAAACATCGTTTGTTAAGTAGCTAAGTTCACAAATGTACTTTAAAGATTGTAATAAAAAATTATATGTATAATAAAAAAAATTTCCATCAAAACGTTACTATTTTACATTATACTTTTTAAAAAGAAATCTCGTAGATGTTAATATATATTAATACCATTATGTGGATCAATAGTTTCAATCATTGACCTTGGATATTTTTTCAAGTATGCTCCATTTTTGGAATATTACAATAATAACTCATTAAAATTAAAGAAAAAAATAGAATATCGGTTTCGTTAATTTCTTTTAAGAGAAAAACATCTTTAAGGAAGATAAAAATATAATTTACTTTGAAGAAAAATCCATATCATAAAGCATTTACGTGCAACACATCATTATATTTTCAAAAAAACTTTAATATTTATTTAGACTAATTAAATATTAAAAATTAAAAAATTAGTGAAGTATATCACTTCGTAATAATTATTTTTTATCGATAAAGATTTTTGTCTCGTAATTAATAGTAAAATCTTTGTCTAAAAAAAAAATGCGATTTTAATAGTCTTCATCAGGTCATTTTCTTCAAGTTATTACATATAATCTTATCTTCCTGTAAATTAATTAATAAGATGACAATTCCAATGATTCATACGAATGATTTCACGATTGAATTCATTTAAATGAATTCCATATGTGCTGAAATATATGAGATATTATATTACATGACAAAAAATGAGTAAAATAATGAATTATAATTTTCCATAACTATTTCTGCAGCTTAAAGACTCGATTGGAGGATTTGTTTTTCTCAATTTTGACCGCAACAGTCGATGAGCACGCGTGTCTGACAATGAGAGAAAGAAACGTAAAAATAATTGGTACGTACAAAAATCCAAGAATGGAGTTCATGAAGTACTCTTGTCAAGTCACCCTCGTCGGTGGACATACCGGACAGTACTAATACGTTGAAGAAAGTAGCGGCTTTACGTTATTGTTGAACTCTTGATTATTGACAATCGATATTACGTTCCCTGTATATATTCTGTTACCTATATATTGTGCGACCGTGAAAAAGGTCAAAATGTTTCCAACTGTTGGACGGTCGCTATAGTGAGTGTTATGCGATACAAGGTGCGAACATATGCGACGGCGACACTTGAGGATGATGTGCGCATCCTATTATGTGCGTCTCCGATTACGATAGATAATAAGGAATGTAACGTGCTATTTGTAGGTTCAAGCTATCCGGCAATTGTACCTTATTGTTGAATACTTTATGAACATCGATACGAATATCGATATATAGCATGATATTAATCTTGAAGATCTCACAGACTAAAATACAATTTATTAAAAATAGAAATAAAAAGATCAATATTTTTGAAAATTTTATTTTGACGAAAAGTTCTGTGACAAGTATCTTTCTATAAAAATAATCCGCTGATAACATAGAATCCTACATCTCCATATCCTGCAATATAAATGTTCTTAAAAATGATAATTAAACATTGTTTCTACAAAAAAAAAATTTAACACCTAACACGTGTAGAGCAGATTCGTACGTAAGCGTAGAAAAATCTTTATGTCAACAAAATATGCATGTAACGTAAACTTTATGTGTATCCAAGAACCGTATAATGATTACAACCCTCTTGGATGTTTTCGAAAAATTTTATTCTGGATCTTAAAAGGTATAAACAATCAACTGTTGGAACTAGTGGAGTAAAAATAAAAAATTTAAATCCTACGTTTACATAAAAAGTAAAATGAGACACTAGAATACTTTTTCTAAATAACAGATACTTATTAAAAGATACACGCGACAAGGTACAGTTCCAAATAATTCAAACAGGATACATTTTACGTGTTTAATATCGCCGCTTCGATGATCAGGATTTACCTCCTTGGTAGCAACGGTAGCGTACTACCGAATAGCCAGAGCTTCTTATCTTGAAGCCATTTGTCCATTCGCAAGCTTCTCACAGGGGTTTCACGCTACGAATGAAATATTCATGCTGCATCCCGACGAGCACCGCGTTGCGACCATCGCGGATTTATCTCGGCGCATCGATATTCCTGACATGGTCTTCGTTGAAGCGGTTTCTCAGGCTGTGTGGCACTAGGTTCTCGACGAGAAACGTCGTTCCACTGCGCACGCGACTGTTCTCTTGCCTAAAACCACGTCAGTCAACCGATCGATAATCCTTTGAGCTTTCAATATCTGCCGCACTCGCTCTCGCTAATTTGATTGATTCTCATTACGCACAAGCTGAAAATATAAAATCTAGAGAAAACACCAAATTTTTCGTATATTTAATCACACATTTTTGTAATCTATAATTATTCCATATTAAGTAATCTATATAACAATACATAAATATAAATTATTATTATTAAAGTTACTGTACTGCAACAGACAAAATTTGCATTATAAACATTTTAGTCAGAGAAACAAATTATACTTTTTTGTACACATATATATATATATTTTTTTTTATTTATATAAAATTCTTGAGAATATCTATAGATACAAGAAAATATGTTGTAGTATGTCGACCATTGTTGCAAATATTTTAGATCGAGAAACGGCATTGCGCCAATAGTAATCCTAGTAATCGTGTAATAAGAATCATCTAGACATAACAAAGGTACGTCATTTTTTCTTTAAAATCCTATGAGAAAAAAGGACAGATATTATTAAGAATCTCCCCAGCAACATGATTAAATTTTTCAGCAACTTAATATAAAATTTGTCAATTGTTTCGCTTCGTCGACAAATTATCGAAAGAATCGATTGAACGATATTTGTGTAATTACGCGACATGTAATTTTCAAATTACAGTAAACATGATTTCTCGGGATGAAAACGTTTCTTGAACCTTTTCCATGACGCACGATCGGCTGACAAGATACGACAACGATGAGGAAGGTGCCGAGCAAACGTAGCTTCGCGAAATTGCCACTCTCGCAGCTGCCGCAGAAGCCGTACGGGTTCTGCTGCGAGGAGAAAGCTCAAGATCCTGAGAAACGCTATGACATGCGAAATCCACCGTTCGCGTCATCCTTGACGGCGGTCGTCCTAGGCAGCGGTGGACCCGGGACCAAGTTTCGCGTACAGGACATCGGCCCGCCGCCGTATTCTATTCAACGCAGAATCCTCGAGGCTAAAGGCAGAGCCTATCTGGGACGGTGCAGACGATGCCGGGGTCCCCTACGATGGTACTTGGAGGACGAGATTGCGCTCGCGCGCGAATTCCTCGCTAAGGAGAAACAGGATACGTACAATGCGAGTTCGAAAAGGAATTTACGGATCGCTAAACGAAAGGGTGATATTCCAAGCTCTCAAAATGTGAAGCGATTAAATTTCTATTTTTGCCACGTTTTTCCATTGAAAATCTTTGTAGTCCTTTTTCATATGTCGTGTTACCTCTACATATATATTAATGAAATAAAAAAAAATAAAAGTATTTTATAATTAGAAATAATTAGTGATACATTAGCGAAACTAATCACGTATTTTTGTACAAGATTAAAAATTATTAATGAGTTTCTTTAAATTAATAAAGCCAGAAAACGCAGCAAGCGTATGAGAAAAAGGAATTTGAAAATCACTTCTGAAATTACACGGGACAATCGGCAGTTCGAGAAATAATATGTAAATACTAATGGCTCCTGAAGAAATCTTATTCACTACAGCTGTAACAAAGTATTAAAACAAATGTTAATCATGAAATTTTATTTGTATTTATAAATTGCAAATTAAATTGCAGGTAAAACACGATAGGATATCTGGAAATATTTATTAAAAAAATATATTTTAGTAGAATACAAATTTATACAGCGTTGTCTGTCAACTATTATAATCGTAATGTTATATATGTTAATAAAGAATTGTAGGAAGAACATAGAGAATATGGCATAGGATTTTCGAAATGAATTCATAATTTACATTTGATTATATATATATAGTTTTATATATGAAAAATGTACATAAAATGTAATAACGACACAAAAAGCAACTTTTCTTTCTCTTGCGTTCTGTTTTGGATAATCATTCTGCTACTTTCTTACAACCATTACAGAAATTTTATATTGCATACAATTGGACACTTCACATTTGGACACTTTTATATGCTGTGTTATCATCGCGAAAGTAATAATTTGTAAATGTTATTTGCTTTTAGAATTGTGCATTTATTGGGGATAAAAAATAATCAATGCATTAATTCATTTAATAAAAAAAAATAACATTAAAAATTGCCCTAAACGTTTGATTATTGCATAATGACTATTAAATACCTATGTCAAATAAGTAAAATTTTAGTTTATATTTGTCAAAAAAGTTGTTATATGAATAATATATGTAATTGCAATAGTTGTCCAAAGAAAAGATCTCAAATTGAAAACAAGTAGTTGGAAAAATACTAAATTAATCAGATTATATAATTTCAAAGAAATGTGAATATTAAGAACGTAAATTATGATCATGTAAGTAATTAGCATTAAATGTAACATACAATTATCAATTAAGTAAATTAATCTTTGGTTGCATTTTTGGCAGCAATGTAGCAAATTTATAAGAAATGCAGCATATTTGTGTCGCTTGTAAAACAAAAAAGAGAAAAAA
>JAJVSH010000061.1:717553-759006 GCA_021460005.1 Tetramorium alpestre | reverse complement strand
TATATTTATCTATATAAACATAAGAAAAAACGGCAAATAAAAATGATCTATTAAAAAAACTACTTATACTGTAATTTTATATGTACGTATATAATGCGTTTGGCATTAATATAAATTTGCAATATATATTCGCTACGTCATAAAATTATAACACATACTTCGGAATGTTATCTTCTACGGAGATACTGAGTACCTCGTCATTCTCGCTTGTGCTGTCGAGGACTGGCTGTACATAGGGATTCACGACAGCGGCCACGAGTTTCTCCGAATGTGATAATTTTGGTGTACGTTTTATTTCCGGAGTAGATGATTCGTCTTCGGAGACACGTTCAACTACATTCGTGACCGTCGATATATCTGAGTGACTACATCGCGCAATTGGGTCAGTCTTAATTACGGGCGACGATTTCGTCAGACAAGTTAATCCCGAGGAAGAATCGTTGCTCATATCTGTGCTCTCAGATTTGGTTTTCAAACCATTATTATTTGTCTTTTCAAGAATGGTCTCGTTCGTTATTGAACTTTGCCTTTCAATCTGCTCGAGATTTATTTGTTCTTTCGGCAAGTGTGATACCATTCCTAAAGTTTCGTATTTTGAAGACTCGTTTGCATCAACTTCTATATTAGCACGTACTTCTTGTTCCTCCTCCTTAGTTTGACTAGAATCAAGTTGCACGACGACTTGAGATTGTGTTTCAGTCATTATGAATAACTTTTTCTTTGATTCTAAATTTTCAGTGTCTGTTTTTGCACTTGTCGTTTCTAAAATTTGTGTGTCTGTAGATTTATTTATGTCTACAGATTGCATCTGAGAAAGTAATTCTTGCTGTTCGTTCCCTTCAGTTTGAGCGACATTCTGTTGCGTTTCATGTTTATTTAATGTATTTGCATCATCGATTTTTGGCGATTCTAGATCGTCAATAGTATCTCTTATCATATTTCCAAGTATTTCATCAACACTAAGTTCCGTTACAATGGACGAAAATGCTTTAGGACATGATGTGCCAGAAGTACTTGCATTAGAAATTATTTCATTTGTGATGATGTCCGTGATTTTGGTTGCGCTGATATTATCTTTCAAATCTGAAGTACATCTAGCTATAATTTCAGTTAAAATTTCACAAGTATCGCTTGTGCTCTCTTTGTTCGCGATTTGTTCCTCATTTATATCAGAATTTTTAATTCCATTAAACACTGCTTTATTAATTTTAAGCTCCTCCATTTGATCAACACATTCCAAATTAGCCGTTTTATTAAATATCAGTTCTTTATTAAAATTTGAAACTTCTCCAACATTTATTTGTTGATTCTCATGAGACACTGTTTCTTGTTGTTTTTCTGTTTCAAAAGCAGTATTTTTAACTTCCGTTTCGGTTATTTCTTCAACTTTTGGAATGTTTTCACATTCAGATAAAAGATCAATAACATTTGTCCCATTTAGACTTAATCGAACGTGCATCGGATCGTTTTCGTCAAGAATCTCAAACTGGAACATGGTGGCTCCTTCGGCGGCGAGTTCCTTGAACTTGTCACAAGCTTGCTCACTCCACGTAATGATGTTGTCCGGTTTCTCCAGCGCGCATAGTTTCGATAGAATGGGGATATTCACGATATCTTTCGGCAGTACTCTCAGTTCCTCTGTAACTGCAGAATTGCCATAATCCATGTACAAAACCTCCGTGCCCTCTTTACAACGCGCGATTATCTTTGCTCTGTACCAATAACCGTCTTCGGGATATCGAGCGGCGCAGATCGTGCCCACGTCGAGGCTATTCAACATGAGAAAACTCTCTGCGTCTCGCAGGCGATCCGACATTACTTCCAATTCGCTTATACTGCTCTCGGCTTGAATCCAAAATTCACTCGGGCTGTTGATGTGACTGACCACTACATTTGGTGAATTCTCCTCGCCAAGTGGCGGCAATCTCTCTTCGATAACCGGCGAATTTCGCTCGCACATGCTACCGAGGATGTCGGCGACATTCTGGTCGTTCAATGTCAATTTTACCAACGATGTCTCTTGCTCTTTCAGAACATCCAAGAGGAAAATTGTCGCACCTTCCGCGGCTAATTTGACAAACTCCTCGCGTGCCTGCTCCGACCACTCCCCGACTTGCGACGGTAATTCCAAGCAGCACTTACGCGATAGAGGCGGTATACTTGCCAAGTCTTCCGGAATGGCACGAATCTCGGTGGATACTGCAGAGTTTCCATAGTCGATGTATATGACTCGCGTGCCATTCTCGTCGTGAGAGACAACACGCGCTCTGTACCATTGTTCGTCTTCGGGGTACTTGGCAACGCACAGCAAACCTTCCTTCATAACGTCGAGTTTTGGGAACATATCGGCGACCATAAATCTATCCGCCATTACTTCCAAATCGGCAACCGATTTCTCCTCCTGAACCCAAAACTCGCTAGGCGAATTAATGTGGCATACGAAGGCAGAATGCGGATCCAATTCAAGATCGACTATCTCATCCACGGGCTCTTGCTCGGTATTAATTATAATAGCATGTTTCTCTTCGACTAACGTCTCGCTGACGCTTTTGTCATTTATAAACAGCTCTACGCGCTTAGGCATGGTATCTGCTACTATCAGAGCCTGAAGACTTTCCGTTGACGTTACTAGGTTTTTGAATCTCTCGCAAGTCGACTCGCTCCAATCTTCCGAGTCTACGGGAATAACATCGAGTCGACATTTCACTGCGAATGTTTCTAGGTTCTTCCAAGTATCTGGCATCTGTCGAATGTTGCTTGCTTTGTTATTAATGATATCGGTGTTACCATAGTCTATGAATCGGACAGTCGTGATATCCTCGTCCGCATCCAGTACCTCCGCGCGGTACCAGAGATCATCAATTGAATAAGTGGCAACGCATAAAGTGCTTTCTTCCGGTATACCTTCTATCGCTACAAAATCGGAAACCTCTAGCTGAAGTTGGTCTTGTTTTTCATTGAGAGATGTCATCTTGTCCATACGCTGCAACCAGAATTGACTTGGAGAATCCACGTGAGATACGCACACATCGAACCTGTCAGGTGTTACCGTTTCGTGTATCTGAGACGTTGGTTCAGATGCTGTTTGTTCTAATTTTACTAGATTCAACGAGCGGAATCTGTCACTAAGTTTATCTTCATTTTCGATTAGATCGACGATCCACTTCTTATGTACGTTATAAAATACAGCCATGAAATCTTTATTCATTAAATGAGTTTGCAATATGTCTTTCTGTTCAGCTTCAGTACCAATAAAAGATACAGATAACGATACATTTATTGCTAATTGGTGGGGTTCGTAAAATTGCGGTTCTAACATCATGATCGAGTCTAGAGCAACTTCCTCAGTGTTACCGTAGTCAATGTAATTTACATAGGCCGTTGTTTCATTGAGGCTAATGATTCTTCCTCTGTACCATTGACCGTCGACTGAATACTTTGTCGCGCATAGTGAATGTACTTCTGGTTCACTAAGTCTTTGTCCAGAATTATCTGTGTAGTATTGTTGGAGATCTTCCGACAGTTTAGTTTCAATCTCTACATCTGAATACCGTTGCAACCAGATATTGGTACCATGATCTGCATACGACACAGAGATCTTGTGAGTGGAACTTAGAATAGGCATCGGACATACGGGTGATATCTTCTCTTCAGTATTCATTATCCCATTGCCAAGTAGATCGTATAATTTTACAATAAGTCTATATGAAAACAAGAAATATTGATATACATTACAATTTATTTGTATATTTATAATTGCAGCATAAAATTTACAAACCTGTTATTATTGACTTCTTCCACAGAGACCAATACTTCTTTGCCTTCAAGTTCTTTTAATTGTTTATCTGTACTGGACGATACTGGGACATTTTGTAGAGAGCATTCTAATGCTTGGTTCTGCATGACCGCAAGCTCTCCAGGTAGAGCCAAAGCCTGAGTGTCATTATATTTATATTAATGACAAAAATTAATAAAAATCAAAATTATAAATCTTTAGTTTACTCATTATTGTAACAAGTCTTAATGTAATTTCATATTGTGATACGATGTATGGTATTAACTCGCATCATGGAATCGATAAAACTTGTAGTTTTTATAAGTATCTGTCCATGTTAACTCACGTCGTCTAGGATCTCATCATACATCCCGGTATCAATGAACTTTATGTCAAACCCGACGGATCGTGTACAGTTAATCACTACAGCTCGCCTCCACGTTCCATTTGTATTGACTAAACAACCCGCGCCAAGACACAACTCGCGGGTTGATAATCGCGGCATCACCTGATATTATCGTAACTTTTCTTTATTAATAAAATTCGTTTGAGTTCATGCGATTGATCGTTAAGATGTATGAGAAGGCATAAGCTATTTCAATGTTAAATCATTTTTTTTTGTTAGGAAATTTTATAGGAAATATTATAATGAAACATTTGTACGGATATTATGTTACAATTAATTTTTAATTATTTAGCTGTTAAAATACCATACATCGTGCAATGATATTCAAGACTTTTATTTTATGAGATTGAAATTAAGTTTCGAAAAATATGATTCGATTCATTCATGAATATCAGCTGAATGTTACAAATTTTGTTATATGATTAATTAAGATTCATGATGTTAGTCACTTATGTTAACAAGATATTAAATCTTTAAATACATGAATTAAATTTTTTTTCCATCACCGTAATATATTACATTTAAGAATAATAAAGTTTAAGAAACAATACTAGTAATTTCAAATTTTTTAATTTAACCATTTAGGAAATTTAAAAAATTTATAAATATATGAGTTTTGTTGTCATTATTAAATGATATCATAGCTTGTTAAGACAAGCTGTTAGTTCATGTTTGTTAGAAAATGGAAAGTTACTTGTTTAACTTTTAAAGTTTTATGAGCTATATATATATATTGACGGAATATGATTTACACGATTAAAATGCACTTATATTAAATAATACCTCTGTATTTTTATCGGCCATATATTGATTGACAATGCTTTCACATTTTGAAGCAGATGGAAGCTGAATATAAAACTGAGTACTTTGAACATTAGAAATTGTCATTTTGAGTGTTTGGCCACTCAAGAGACTTATGTCTACTCTTTCTACATCACTCAGTTCTTTTACTTCTACATTATTAGTTTCTGCAGTAGTTTTTGCATTAGTTTCTAAAATATAAAAAATATAATGTTTAACTGTCACATATGATCTAGCATGTAATGTGTAAAATATATAATTGTTATAAATATAACGTATAAACGGATTTTGAAATAATTCTTACCATTGATTGTTTCAATCGAGGTTTTTGTAACAAATGACGCAAGATTTTGTTGTACTAACATATTACTCACATCTTGTTCATCACGGTTTAATGAAATTATATATTGATTGTCACTGAAACTATGGAATATGCATTCATATTTATCAGCATTGAAGCAATTATCGAGCGCGTTGTTATCCACTTCGGACCAATTTGACTTATTATTATTAGGTATAATATCTTTTAAGGAACACTGTACTGCTAATCTAGGCAGCTGCATAAATTTTTTTTCAACGGGATAGATATTGTGTTTATTCACGGTCGCGCAATTTCCAAAATCTATATATTGAACTATGTATGCATCCTTTTGTGTATCAACACTCACAACTTCTGCTCGATAAAGAGCTCTATCTTCAGAAAACATAGCTATAATTGCTGAACCAATCTAAAAATAAAAAAACAATTTTTATTTAATTATAGTATTATAATTTATATAATTATTAATTATAATTTATATAATTATTATATATAATTATATATAATTATTAATTATTAATTATATAATTTTTTGGATGACGCGTGACTAACGCGAGTGATTAGTCTCGGCCTCCACTTTGCATACAATTTTCAGCGAAAAGTCACAGACAGGATCTTTATAGATCTAAGTAACTGAAATAGCTTTACTCGCCTATCTTAGACTACTACTACTACTACTATTATATAGTATTATTTCTCATAATTATAAATTTGTTTTTAGTATAAAATAATAAATCTTATTGAGTACAAATATAATAAGAACTATGATACACTTACCTGCAATTGATGTTCTGTAGTAGGTTTTCTACCAGCATAAATTTTTTGAATCTCGCTCATCATTGTTTTAAATTCTGCTTCTTTAGATAAAAGTTGACAATATAATTTATTAGGACTTATAAACCATGTCACGACTACATCCTGTTTAGATTCAGGCTCGTATAAAGTTGTTTGCCATTTTAAATCAGGAGGAGCATAGTCTGTAGCTATTTTATCCTCGGTCATAAAATTAAATGATTTATTATTTGTTGCAGCTTGTTTCGCTTTTGTTAAATCTGCGATTGCGCAAAACTCCTCATTTATATAATTAGTATTCGGTACATCATTAACAACTTCGCGCAATAGTACTTCGTATATTCCGTTTTCTTCCGAGACAAATTCCACTTGTAAAGGTCTTCCTTCAGCCTTTTCCGAGAAAATCGTTGGTTCTTTCTCATCATTCGTATTTGTCAATCCAAGTAGTTTACAATGTACCGCCTGCATCGGCAATTTTAGAAATTCTTCTAAAATAACTTTAATTTGCATGAAATCGACTGATTCTGAATTTCCATAGTCAACAAATTCCACAATCGCACTGCTGTCTTCTACAGATTTGATTACAGCTCTGTACCATTTAAGATCCTCTGAGTATTGAGCGATACAACATGTACCACTTTGTATTTCGGAAGCTTGCATTGTTTCTCCACCATTTTCGTAAGTTGCAGCAATACTTTCCATAATAGAATCTAATTCCAAGCAATCGGGACTTAACTGAACAAAGAAGTCCGCTGGACTGTTAGTAAATACCACTTCGCAATTCTTCACGGAATCGAGAGCGATGTCAATTTTCGTTAATGAAAGTTGGGATTTTCTTTTATCAGTAATATCATCTTGTAGTCCTTGGTTAACATTGTCTGTCTCCCATGACTCCGTTGTCTGAAAATAATATATATATATTTTTTAATAAGATTTTAAAATCAAACGAATATATAAATATATATATATATATATATATATATATATATATATATATATATATAGAGAATATATATAAAAATTTTGGTTTACATAATACAAAAGCTTTATGATATAATAAACTGAATTTTATACAATGTTGTTATGAATTGAATGATTATGAACATATAAAATAATACGTTAACATTTACTTTAAATTAATTTTATATGTAATATTATATAATATTATATAATAAGTTTCTGACCAAGAATTACTATCAATTTATTACCTTTGGAATTCATTCATCTTTGCGGAATGCTGAATTTCTTCGTTTCGCGAACTTGTTGTAGAATTTTCAGTTTTATCACAAAACAAATTATTCAATAATTGAGGATGAACGCTTCTCATTGTGTCAAATTCGAATAAATCAACTAATAGGCCGTTGGGTTGTGCAGCAACTACTTTCATGTAAAATTGTTTCTCGAGCGTCAATCTTTCAAAATGATTAGAAACCTCTTGATCTAGTGAAAGTACTTCATAGCCGTTCAATGCACACTTTACAGCTTGTGCAGGCAATTTCGCTACTAAATCATCATGAATAGTACGAAGTGATATAACAGGTAATATCTCTTCGTTTCCATAATCAACATATACTACTTTAACTTTATCTCCAACAATGCCAAGGATTTGCGCACGATACCTAAAAACAAAATATCGACAAGTTGCGATTATTACTAATCTAGAGAGTAACAATAGCAAAAAAATATTTCAAAATTTACCATTGCGTATCATATAGAGCAGCGCAGGGTAATCCTGCTTTCAGTTGTGCTATATTTAAAGTGGATGCAGTTTTAGCATACTGCGCCAAGCCAGCCATTATCGACTCAAGGGACTTTATCCCACTGTCAAGTTGCACAAAGAATTTTTTACACGATTCTACATAAGAGACGTGTACAACTTCCTGAAAATCTTTTGCTATTTGTCGTAATTGTGGGTATGAATATGTTATCGGTATAGTTGGGGCTGGTGTTGGGAATGCTTTGTTTAGTATTTCCTTCACATTAACACCGTTGTCATACAAGTCGCCATATTGAATTAACGGCGGTCCTTCCGGTGGACGGACATGTAGAACGAGTAATCTTCTGTATACTAATTCCTTAAAGTATTCTTTCATCTCTTGCGTAATACTTAGTTCTTTTAAACCGCTTAACGTGAATCGAATGGAAAGCACTTTGGGATTAATATATTCAGGTGGCAATTGAAAAATATCTGTGTACGGCAAAACTTCCGTATGGCCGAAATCAACGTAATACAATTTGCATTTGTGCTCCATCACCGACATTACAACTGCCCGACATAGCACTCTATCTCCCGCAGCGTCCTTGTAGCGTCCCAAGCAAACCGATCCTGGCAACGGTGGTTCTTGCAATGATTGCTTTGGATGACTGTTTATCTCGTTCATAAGACGAGTTAATATAGCCCTTGTGCTGTCAACCTGGACAGAAAATTTTTGTGGCCCGTCCTCTACATGCGATATCAATACTTCGTGATTCGAGCCCACGTCTAATACTCGCGATTTAAACACGAGCGCTTCTTGAACAGGCGGAGCCTGTCGCGGGGGAGAAGCGTGCTTGTGCTGCGTTATATCAGGTGAAAAAGTCTTGTGGTACAATCCTTGCATGTTGGCCGAATTATTCACATTTGGGCTTTGCATCATTGACATTGCCGCAAAATTCACGTTGCCCTTGTTTTGTTGCTGATACATTTGCTGACCCATTCGAGATTGCACTGTCAGCTTTGGTCTATAAGATACAAAAAAATCATTCAAGCTTTTAAAAAAATTTATATTATTAAATCTAAGTACATAATTATAAAACATATACCTGAACATGTCTTGCAGCGTTGCTGGTATAGCCATACGTTCCTTCACCAACAACTGGCTGAAGTCTTCGTTGTTATACCACAGTTTAATCAGGCAACGCGTGTTCATCATCTGAAGCAACGCTCTGTATTCGTTGTAACATAGGATCTTTCTAATTCCCTCGATCGTTCTATTTTCCCAAACGCCATTTACAGGTAATACGTTAAGCAACGTAAACTCTGCTGCCATCGCTGGATAAGCTCGCAAAGGTTCTGATCCATGTATATTGTCCAACAGATGGATCTCATTAGCCTGGAGAACCTCGATATTGCCATAGTCAATAAATTGCACAACAATCATGCCGTCGGGACGCACGCTGAGTATCTTTGCTCGATAATAGCCCTCAGTCTGAAATCTGGCGCAGCACAACGTGCCGACATTCAGTCTAGTGGTTCTCGAGGGACAGCCATATCCTTTATTGAACTGCTCTATCAGAGGATATATGAAATGCTCTACAGCGGTAGCAGCCTGCTTGTCCATCTGTCCCCATATCTTCAGATATATGTCGTCCGCTTCTACGTGAGTGACGAAAACAACGACTTCAGAGGGCGGTTGCTGGGTCATGTTGCCCCAGTTTTTTTTTTCCTATCTTTTTAGATCGAACTATTCCGATGCGCGTCACACAATTCTCGCTTTCGTTTGTCAGCTCCTGCAACACATGACAACACAGTTAGCTCACGAAGAACCGTATCTCGATTCATTTGATGGCTGACAGCACACGAGAGAGATGTGTTGGGATACGCGTATCGGATTACGTGCCGTGTCGATTATGCGGACACAATTCGCGGACAGCGTGGCGACCGGATATTTCCGCCTCGGCTCGAAACCGACAAATCTCGCCGGCAATTTAACGCAATATCGCGTTTGTCGTTCCCTGCTCGCCACGACGACAATGACAACGACGCATTCCAACGTTGTCTGATATTCACATTCTTTTTTACATCTACCAAATACCAAATAACTGGCGCGAGCGCGTTACCACTTTATCAGCCTCTTTCTTCCTCTTTCCCTCCCATCTCCCCTTCTCTCACTCTCTCTCTCTCTCACGTGCTCGCCATCAAGACGATCGCCGAAACAATCAATCGTGCCCTTGCTCTCGACCCTTTATTGTATGTGCGCGAAAAAACACGTTGTATACAACAGACACTTGGATCAACAACGTGACGACGTAATTTTGATGACGGTAAAAAATCCGCAAGTGAAACGCTCGGATATTTATATGTACAGTTACCTGGGACTCGATGTATTCCCTTCTCGCGTCTCTTTCTCAATCTATGTGAACACCAATGGTGTGCACTCCTGCGGCTCCTGCCGGATTTCAAGCCTCGCACTCGCTTCGAAAAATACGATACTTTTGGCGCTTATCCTTTGTTCAACGCGGACATCCTATGAATAGACATTTCCTAGATGTCGAAGAGCGCTAAATTCAAACGGCACAAACGGATTAATACTGAATATTTGATAATATAATAATGAAATAGCATATACAATTAATATAATATATACAGGATGACGTTTAATGAATAAATCAGTTTTTTATCATGCCCAACTACTCCATGGTAAAAAGATTAAAAAATTAGTTCATCCATTAAGCGTTATCCTTTGTAATGTATAATGTAAAATAAATATATAATATACAAGATGTCTTACAGATCTATCACCTGGTATTTATGACCTGGTAATGAGATTCTTCAAACTACTTACAATTAGAGACAATGATCCTAATATATATATATATATATATCAAAATGTTGAGCTTACAATAGACAGAAAATTATTTTAAATGTTTTAAAATGTAGGAATATTTTTCATAAAGACGTAAGATAACAGATTCTTCATGAGTACAATTTTGGGATGAAAATATTTCGAGGAAAGTTTTTGAAAAGTTAATAAAGCAAGATAATAAAAGACAATCTTTTATTTCAACTAATCCATCAAGTTTTCTATTTCTCTTTCCACTATTTCGATATCATTTACAATAATACAAATTTTCGTAACTGTCACAATTCATCAATCGCGTTCTGTGCGATTTATTTTTAAATATCTTTATATATACATTAATAATCTATTTATATACAAAGATATCTTGTATAAATTTTTCTAGCGCCTTTTACACGAGTTTGTGTTCTACTGGAAGAATAAGTCAAACGTGCCAAGAAAAATGCATCTTTTATTTTTATGTGCAATACAAGAGAAGAAGGTAATCGATATCTCTAAACATCAAAGAGATTACAGATTTTATTCAAAACTAGATTATCGCGTAGCGAGTATTGCACTCAATTTTTTATTGTTATATTCTTTTTTTATGCGCCTTTCTAAGGCATGAACACATTTTTATTAGAAACTTTAATACAGTTTAGAATAGTTATAATATATTTATCTTATTTTATACGACTACGTGTTGTCACAGCAGTTTTATTATATTACCGCTGTACGCGCGTGACATAGTAATTCTCAAAGTTAAACTTTTAAGTACATTATTTATCAACAATTATTTTATATATTTATAAATTATAAATCTGCTTTTCTTAAACCTTCGTTATCTTTAATGACAACTTGGTTACTTGATACTTTTCTCGTCTTGATTACATGATATTAAATAGTTTTTAAAGGTTTTAAAAGAATAGTACTTATTGAATAAAGATATCTACTTAACTCGAAATACTTAATTGTATATCAATTTTCGTATTTTGTAATTGAGCACGACAGTTTGCTAGCTCAATAAAGATTATACATGATGTACATACTTGTAGCAAATGTGATGTGTATTTGTATAGAATACTATCTTATTGAGCTGAATAATATGTATAATACGAAGAAAAAGTCTGAAAAAGAATTCCGAAGTCTGGAAAAGAATTGGAGATTCCGAAATAAGATTACCACGATTTCTGATGAATACAGATTCGATATTTGTAGCTATGAAAGAGTGGGATGGTCCGAAATCGACGCATCCTCCGTATCCTCTTCGAATTCGTTATCACTGTTTAAAGATAGATGCTCTCTTAAAACTAAAGAACGCATCTGTTCTAAGACCTGATGCAAGGAATCCGACCTCTGATCTATTCTATCGTTTAAAGGTGTAGCATCGCCACTCGCCGTTCCACCTGCAGGTGTTTGCGGGGTATTACTAGGCGGTATGGGGGTATTTGTGCCATCTCCCGTACCTGTAAACATAGTACTCTTTACATTTGACCAAAGCTGCTTACTTTTACGGTGAATAATTTTATTATTTCGCTTCGTGCACCTTACCCATACTATCACTTGCAGGACTAGCTGGCCGCTCAGCGCCCCTTATTTCCCTCACAATCTCTTCGTCCTGCACATTGAGTCGTAATCCGGCAACTCCTTTTCTCGGAACGTTATACAGATCTCTTTTGATTCTTCTTCTTCTGGAAGGATCATTTCTACGCAACTGAAGCATAGAACCGAAATCGGCGATGTAAAGGAATCCTGCGATCAGCAACTCGCAGGTCCTTTTGCCCTGCTTATATGCCGTTTCTAATTCGATACTTGTACGTTGATCATATTGCCACCAACCTGTAAAAATTTACTTAAAAGTCATTTGTTCCGACGGAAATGATAAATCATGCAAGTCACTCCGTTGGGAATGAATTAAAGGACATGTCAAAAACTGCAGTTGGGAAAACAAAAAAAAAGATATTTTTAGTAAATTACAGTTTTATTGAAAAAAGAAATATATATATATATTTATTTCTTTTATGTTAAGTATCTTAATTGTATATTATATTATGGCAATTAATTCTTCACTTTTAATTGTTAAAGAGTTGTTAATACTTTTACATAACTTTTGTATTAGTATATTAGCATATATACATAACTCTTGCGCACACATTCTATTTTATATCCTATATCATTTTTACTTATGCAAGACTTATTACAATGCAATATATATTCTTTGTATAATGCTGTATGAAAACAATATAGTTCAACACGTGTTAAATACAGATTTGAAATTGGATCTGCAATCTTAACGGACAACGAATCCATTTTAGGAGAGTTATTGTACACCCGAGACACCCTTGCATGGAGCATCTTTTCTGTCACGTTTGATATTACGTTTGTAACGTGGATTGTATTTTCTATATTGACATTTGTTTTCAAAGTCAATTACATAAAGCATGCCACAGATCAAAAGTTCGCATTGCGCGTCCCCTAGTTTGTAAATAGTCTCCAGATCCGTGCTTGTCCTTGGATCATATTTCCACCAACCTAAGAAGGGGTAGGATATCAAACTTTGTGCGCTCATGTATAAATGCTTTAAAAGAATTTGCAAGTTAGGAAAATTCATAGGAATGTAACATTGAACGAGACATTTCGATGAATTTCCCATCAACAGACAACACGTGCAGCATTCAAATGCTGAACTAAAACCGAATGGTCACGTAAATGAATATTTTACCATTTCGACCTTCGTAAAACCATTGGTACTCTTCCTCGGGATGTTCCGTCTCCTTCTGAGGCTCTTCCACTTCCACCAGCTGAGGTCTTTCAAGAAAATCTGGTGGAATCTCTTGACGACACATCGGACATCTTTTGCTCTGATTAGCGACACCCTTTACACACAGGTAGCAGTATATATGACTGCAGGGTAATCGAGCCGGATGAATGCAAGGCTGCAGGCATACTGCGCATTCTGGTACAACAGTGGGACCTAATGAAGCAACACGAGGCTATAAATTAATATGTAAAAAATCGAAAAGCGAAAGGTAAATCAGAACTAAAGTGGTTTTTATAGCTCACTTTCAGGGGCTGTAAAAAACGGGACGAAGCATAACGCGCTCAAATTTCCTTACCGCGTGAAAGTTTAACACTTCTTGTGTTTGTAGATTTCATCGATCAAACCGTTAATTCGTGTAAAGAATTTATGACGTTGTATTCAGTCAAAACTCTTTGTTTCGCAAAATAAGAAAAAAATGAAGCCACCCCATTTTGGTTCTCGAATCTCGGGTGGCTCCATATATTATTATATAATATATTATAGAGCAATTTCCCGGATTATGATATACGCACGGATTCACTCTAGGAATATAGCGACCGCGAACCAACACGCACCTTCCTTTTCCTCGGAGTCCTTATCCTTTTCCTTAATGCCGCCGCCAGATTTTTCCGGCACATCTTTGCACGGCTTCGCTTGTGCCATGGCAGGACGAATCGCGCGGGCACCTACTGGGGCAGAGTTTCATCTACGCAGCCGATCCCTTCGTCCAATTTGTAAACAGCAGCACGCGTCTTGTCAATTGTCAATACTCGCAAGGTCAGCCATGTTGCTTATTTCGGACGTGTTTCTCGGGTATCGAGGAAAACAACGAGAGAGCGTGCGAGCGGGATCATAAGCTCCTGTCATACGCGTACGGCATAACGCACAACGGAATAAACCAATAAGAGTCCTTTATTTCTACTCTGGAGAAAGAAATTATGAGCTCTGATTAGTTTACTTTCTTATAAAGGCCCATCACCATCCACACTGTTAATTCCACGCAGTGAGTGATCACTGATCAGTGATGGGTCCTCTTTTCTCTGAAAACGTCCTTTACATTTTGTTTTTATATTACTCATCATTTTTTTAATGCACGTTTATTTAACATCAAAATTGATTAATTTATTAATTTGAAATTACAAAACTGACAAAACTTTACGAGCAACCATGGTTTAAGTTTTTCTACGTGCCACAGCCCTTACACTTTCTCCTCTATTTTCTTTCTTTCCCTATCATTTTATTTCTCCACAATTACGTGACAAATTCGCGAATGCTAGTGACGATTCTAGTGACATCGAACAAAAAAAACTATTGTTTAGGGAATAATCGAGTTGAGAAAACATCGTTGAATAATCGATTCTGTAATAGAAAAATAATCAATGTCAAAATAATCGACACGATATCGCCCATCCCTAGACTCTAAACCTCGCGCGCGCGCACCGCCCGAAGTTTGCGCCGTTTCCTCTGTTCATGTTGCACGCCTGCTTCGAGATTGCGATTCTCGCGGCCACGATTACGAGAAAATCATAATGATCAGTCGCGACTCACGAGACGCAGTTCAACGCAATTTTCGGTCGGCACCGCGCGGCAAGGGACGACTTGTTTTCTCCCGTGGTCGAATATAATTCCGTTGGCGCGAATTTCGCCGCCTTTTTCCGATGATTCGAAAACTCGCGCGACATTCGTTCTTTCCGCGATATCCTCTTACGTTCGCGAAATCGCGGTGGCGAGTCCGAGCGCGGAACGGCAATTTTGATGAAAGGAAGGTAATTAATTCTCGCATGTGATTTCGCTCTTTGAACCATTTCCATTCTTCTTCGCCTTAATGTCAGGCAGAACTTGTTTAGCGGCAAAATTACTCCGCGGTCAGCGACGTTCTCTGTGTAAATGTGTTAACTGCATTTCATCGCTCTGACTTTGCCGTTTGCCAATGATCGTTACGCGATGACGTATTTATACCTGCGAGAAAAGGAATAATTCAATCGGCATGAACGAAAAATCACGTAAAATCATCGTCGTTTGGCGGCGAATGGCGATGTGTTAAATATTTGCAGCGAAGTCATGTCCTATTTTTTTTTTTTTTCAGGTCGAACGGTGAATTAGAAAGAAACAGCTAGTAGGAGAAACTCTTCGAAATCTGGCAAAATGGCGGGAGAAGTAATTGTGACGTCAGCAAGTGAGGTACGTTTATTAATTGGAAATAAAAGATAGATTTCAAGCGGGAAGTTTCTTAGAAATCGTTTATTCGCATGACTGGTTATTAAATATCGCACCTTCGTGCGGTCCTTCTTTCATAGTGAAGATACGTTTTTATTCTGCTTTTTTATTGTTATATATCGTGTCCACATACAAGGCAATCATACACGGTAACTTACAAATACGATACTGTACAGAGAATTGATTGATCCTTGGACTAGGACGAGGAAAAAGATGTGTGCGACTCATTGTCAGTATGATTTCAGATAAGTTCTAATTAACTTAGTCAGTACGTGCCTTATCGAGCAATATCTTATTTTGTTAAGATGGATAGAATTGTTAATTTTTATTGTTTAATATATTAGAAGTTAATTGAAACGAATTATAAAGTTAGAAAGTTTGCTTTAAGCGATTCCATCAGTTGAATTAATCCGATTAATTTAATATGAGTTTGGTCCAAATTTTCCGCTAATTGTAAGAGTTTGGAATTTGCTTGTCATATTAATTTCTTAACGGGCGCGAAAATTTTGGAAGGATAAAAGAAAAGTTTGGACTTTGTCCAAACTTTTATACTTTTGAGATTCTTTAGGAACGGAGAAACTATTTTATGAGCTCGCTTTACAATAATACAACAGAGATAAGAAATTATCCTACGAGACTTACAAGATATTTTTTACAAGCACCCTTATGAGATTGTATAGAAGGATATATTTGAGCACGACAGCTTTCTATCAGCTGCAAAGAGACCGTATCGAGTTCGTAACGCAATCACTAGTTATTACTGTTAAGCTCGTTATCACCTTTCAAATCCTTATTAGCAACTATAACGTCTTGTCACGAGTAAAATTCGCCGATCGTTCGATTGATCCGCGCGAAACTGTTTTTGATGAAACTATTTAGCTTATAGCTCGGTACGAGCTATTAACACGAGCCTTTCGAGAAGCGGATAATTCTGTGATAATGAAAGATGAACTGAAAATGGAAAATGTCAAATGTGTTAAGTGTATAGAGTGCATCCTTTAACATTAATTAAGTTGATTAATTTCAGTAGCAATGATTAAAGTGAACGCTTAATTATTCAAAAGGTAAAAGTCTAAAATATGTTCCAACCTCAACATCTTTTTGACGTATTTTAGACTTTTGTGCTGTTTGGATAATCTGACGCATTTCTCTCTCTTTTTCTATCTTAATCTGTTTACAATGTGCATATAAAAGATATTCATAAAATGATATTTATGAGTTTGGCACTCAACACGTTCGAGACTTTCCAATTTGATTGGGGAATTCGATTGTTGTTCTTATGGATATTCACAATAGTCCTTTAGAGCAAAGCATGAACCACGCTCAATCCAATGATAACACCGATTCGACGGAAGATCTATTTCTCGGTGTTAATTTTGGACCACCGAGGTAGCTCAATGGATTGCCGAAAGTTCGTTGGCCATCTGGTAAGAAGATAGGAGACGTATTGAAAGTTATTGGCTTGCCTGGTGCTGAAATAAAATAATTTTTGTAATTAACTTTGCCCGACTGAACAGATTTCTTTAAATTCTTTATAAGTATCTTATAAAATTGAAATATTTAAAAACAATCAAAATATATCTCTGATTAGTCCCGCAGTGATTATATTAGCAGGAGACATAGTCAATGTAATAACAATAAGACATTGTAATTATATCTTGCAACTATTTTTTATAAAATGAATTACCTGAATAATTTAGTAATATCAAAATATTTTTCGGATTATTATGAGCAAAGATTAAACAATTATTTTATCATGCAATATCGCATATATTATTGGAATTTTTTAAATCAAAGGAACAAGTCTTTTCTTCACATGTGTTACTGACCTAAGTAGTTTCCTTGCATCTTCGATTGTCTTCCAGTGTCTCCCTTCGTGGATGCCTAAATGAAGCGAAAGTTTGTTTTAAAATACTCAATCTCTCGTATAGTAGTAGCAGAAAATGGCAACAGATTCATTCTGTTTTCTTCAATCTTTCTGATTAGTGCATGTACGTAGCAAATACGCTTCAGACACTTTGAAGGCTTGCCACATAGAGCTTCAGAAGTTTCTGTAGCTCAAAGCGTGCATGCGATGAAATGAATATTTCTCACGTGCCACAAACGAATGCCCGTTTCAGGCAATCGGGTTAATCGCTGTTTATACACTCGTGCGGGTTGCAATAAAAGGCTTCATCGATGTCTTCGTAGGGCATTCTTAAACCAATGATTAGTTTAACCTGGGAATGGCTGCGCCGGTTGTAATTTACATTAAGCATTGGCATCGATGCGTTCAAATCTTAATTCAAACGCGTGAAAATAATTTTATTTATTGCAATACAAATTCTGCGATAATTAGATTTTTTAGTAACATTTAAAACTAAGATTTATACCAAATTTAGAATACAGAAACTTAGATTTTAATTTCTAGATTTCCCAGAAATCCAAGAAATTAAAGAGATTCTGCGATTATACTTCTCAATAAATTCCTTTCAATAAAAAAAAAAATTAAATTATAATGTCGAATTATATCATACGTATGCTTATCTAAATGGGAGAAAAAATAATTTGTCATACAATGTGTTAGAAATGATTTATAAATTACATGTAAAATACAACCTGTCAAATTATTTGTTCATTCCTGAGTTAAGAAGCTTTCTCATGAAAAAAGGCGACGAACTTGCCAGAAGAAGCTTGGCAGTGTAGGAAAGGCGTGAGAGATGGTTACAGCGATGCAACAAACTCGAGTTAATGGAAAAAATCGTATATTTCCTCTGTCACTTCGTCAGTATATAATACGTTGTAAAATGTATCTCAAGACTCTCGGATTAATGTGTCTAAGAGCTCTCTCTCTCTCTCTCTCTCTCTCTCTCTCTCTCTCTCTCTCTCTCTCTCTCTCTGCTAATTACTTCAGAAGAATATAAATCTTTTTGTCCCCCGCATGGGATGCATTATTTCTATCGAGAAAAGGAAGTACATTTCAACATGCAATATCTCTTCGTTCGCCAGTTATAATCTATCTGTTAATATAGTTTAATGAAATATTAAAAGAAAACGATCCAAATAAAAATGCAAAACTTGCTAGAAGTTGAAATCATATGGTAAAATACAAATGATAGTCTATCAATTAAAATTACGGGGTAAAATTTATAATTTTTTTTGCGTTAATTTCAATCGTAAATAAAATATTTTTTGAGCCAAGTTATAATCTTTTGTATATACATATATAATTTATATTTTATCTGTAGTCATAAAATATTATAATAGCAGTAATACAAATAATCGTAGTACTGCGATTATTTAACCATTTATGTTGTACATTTGTTTGTTATTCAATTTACAATAATATTATCTGTAGGATTTCTTGTTAATTGTCAATGCATTGGAGAAAATGGATTTAGATGCATTAACATACTGTAAATAACAAATTTGATCTTGCGATTCAGAGAGGGCTGAGGGTAGCGAAAGATGCAAGCAAAGATGCGATTATCGAGCTAACATTCGTACAGATTATTATCAACGTGCATGACACATCGTACCTCTATAATTCGCACGATGTTTTCGTTTCATCAGATTTTAAAATGGAGTCTAACGGTATAACGCTCTCTTCAACATTAGACCAATCCCTGTGCTGAAAGTATGTCCGATATATTTCAAGTCTGAGATAATGGATTATGGATGATTCGATTTTTGCTATATGCTTTGTGAATTTTATCGCATGATTATTTTGTGTGATCGCCACCAAAAGCACATAAAACGCCACACTTTGTACGATTGCACGAAGCAGCGAAATCAAATTAAACGTGCGGGTGTACACATAAAAAATAAACCATAGAATTATTATACGTTACGTATATAAAATATTTTCTTCAAATTCGCGATATTTATAAAATAATTTAAATAATATCTAAACAGTTTGTTTTTTTAGAGTACACCGCGATCATTGATGACAACAACATAAATCTATGCTATGGTGACATTTTTTAGTTAATTTCGTGGCATCAAATATAATCGGATATAATGATATCGTAAAAATATACGAATGTCTTTTATCGGTAAAATAGTATTCCGTTAAAATTTTTTTAAAAATAAAACTATACGTGATTTTTTGTATCTCAAAGATACGAGTCTTTTACCGTCTTATCTCAATATATTCGTTGTAAATTTGCTCTCATTGTTATCTTTGTTTCGTTATTATTAAGTTATTTTATAGGCACTAAAATGTCTTAAAATAGTATTTTTGTTCGAGCTAAGTACATGGCTTCTCCTAACAGCTAATCAATATTTGAAAAATACTGACGACGTGCTAGATAAGAAACACAAATAGGCGCTTAAGCACCTTTAATTATTAGCCGTATTATATTTCGATCATATTTAACGATCTTGTTACGCTCGTACTACTAAATTGTGCCGTCTTAAAATTTACATATATGTGATTGTCATTAAAGAACGATCGCTTTACGCGGTATTTATAATAGTTGGAACGCGCAACTATTTTTAAATGTATTAATTATTGTCGTTAGTCAGTTTAATTAATTGTTCTGAGTATGATACGCGAACGTGACGCCGACGTAGCCTCTGCCTCGAGACTAGAAATTTGCTTTGTCACCATTGATCAACTTCACCGTGACTTTCTCGGGCCGAGCTGCTCCGTATTTTTTAAGCTTCGGTACATTGAGATTGAGACTCATCGGTCTCTTCGGCGCGGTACTCTTTGTGATGTTATTTGCTCTCGGTATTATACGCTCGGTTTTGATCTCATTCCACCCTGTCACGGAAAAGTTTGTCTCGAGGAAGGCCTGCGTTTCGTCCGGGTTCAATTCGTCAGTCAAGAAGGCTCTCCTTGCCATCTTGTTTCTTACCGACATAACGAGAAGCTCGCCATCATTATTCGCGTCCTTTTGTTCCTCTTGCTGATATTCCTGCGGTTGATCTTTGTTCTCGTCTGCCTCAGGATTCTGGGTATCTTCCTCCTCTTCCTCCTCCTCCTCTTCTTCTTCTTCTTCGCATTCTTCCAATTCGGGTTCTTCTCTTAGATCTTCCATTGACTGTCGGAGAAAAATTGAATGCTTAATGATTTCTTGAATTATGATAATACAGAAAATATGCTATGTTTATTGGGCATTGCGAAGAAAGCGTGGTTTTGTGAAATGTATGAAAAAAATCATATATACGTATATATACATATATTTAAGAAATTAAATTGAAAATGATAATGAAATTTATCTCTATTGTCTCGATGCAGTGTTTATATATTCCTTCATAATGCAGTCGATAGATTTAGTGAGTTGTGAATAGTGAGGAGTCAGATGCAAGAACAATATGCTTAAAAGAAAAAGCGATTTAGTAAGTTTATTTTTACTCTGTGCCTTCAATGTTTGCCATAGAAATAACGTCACATAACGTGGATAAATGCAAATACGACAAGTCCACAAGTCCACAAACGCATGTAAAGCTTTTTGCAAGCCTGACAAAGCTGTATGCATTTTTTTACGAAAAAAAGAAAAAATCTTTACGAATGGGTTCGGTTTCACAGGTTTAATGACGATGCCTGTATTTACCCCTAGGAGCTCCTTCTTCTCTGGTTCTTCGTCTGCTGTAACGCATATAAAATTTTATGAAAAATATATATTGGCACTTTTATATATCTTTATGATTTTCAAGAACATTTAAATAAAAAAATCACTGGTCTTTTTTGTAATAAAAACTAATATTGATGAATGTTTTTTTTTTTTTTTTTCAAATATTTTATAGATGAGATAGAGTCTGAATTTTTACTAGATACTATACTAGATAAGAAATCAGAAGAGAACCGAAATAGATTAGAGTACCTTTAGTGTGAACTTTTTTATCGTTCATTAAGTCCTTCGGTTCCGAATTGGGCAGTGGTTTGTATTCTTTGGCATTGGGCACTTTCACGTGAGTTCCATTCGGCCTCTTGTCGTCGTCCATCACATTTTTGAAGCCGATTGTTTTCGTCTGGACACCGGTCGCGGTGACCAGGGATTCCGTGTACGGTTGCGTTTGCCACCTCTGCGAACCGGAAGCGGTGGCTCCCGAGGCCGCGTCGCGACGTCGTTGACGATCCTTGCGCGCACTTCGCCACACCTCGTAAATACACCCGATCACCGCGGCCACGAAGACGCAACATAGGGCTATAAAGATGTATGTTCCTGCACCTTGCTCTTCCTGAGTAGCGTCTGAATACTGTGATTTGTACAGAATTCTTTCCGGTGGATCCTCGACCCATGCTTTGTCACGGCCCTTTAACATATTTTATAACTTGACATATCTGTTACTTCTTGTAAACATTTGTTTATATGACCGTGTTGTTAGGCTATTGTGATATTGAAATTAAAAAAAAATTTTATAAGAGTTCAATTTTAATTCGGATGTGAAACAGTATAATAATTATATATTTCAAAATATATCAGTTAAGGAGCAAAGATTTACCATTGTTCAAAAATTATCTCAAATTTGCAAAATATGCAAATAATTGTTACATTATTTTTTTTGATATGTAAAATAATACATAATAGATACATAATTATAAGAAATTGATTTTTGCTTAATAAAATATTCTAAATTTCTCACCACGCTATCGTTCTTGGGCGGTTCAAGTCCACCTGGTTGAACATGGAAGACGGCACATTGAGCGCTTCTAACGCCAGCAGGTATTGTTGCCCGTACAGTTTCGCTGCCCTGTTTCGTAAAGAGCATATATTCTTCTAGCGGTTTCATATCGGGGCCTCCATTAATTGAAATCACGACGTCTAAAAGAAAAGTATAATTTGCAATTTATTATATGCTTGTTTTGTCTAAATAAAGTATAAATGATGCTAAGCGATATAAATGTAGAGTGACAAGAGAAAACATTGAGAGAAAACTTACTGCTGAGGCAGCCGGTGTACCCTTTGTAAGCGATAAATCGCGAATCGGTGGTATTCAGGCCACCAAGTTGTATCTCCGTGGCACCTGGGGTTTCGTCTTCGTCTGGTATCGGTATTCCTGGAATTGGCAGTAATTGAACGGGCTCACGGTCGATCTAAAATTATATATGTACAAATTATAAATCATACTATTTTATAATAAACAAAAATCTTAAAATAAAACGAAAGAAATCTTAACTAACTAAAAGAGTGGCCGTGTTGTTATCGCGAACATAATAGACGCTGTGTCGTGCACCGTTCAGGAAATTCCGATCGTTCAGGCGTACTCCAGCCGCCGAGCCGTCTCGGTCTTCTTCAAAGATGAGTTGTCCCTCGGACGTCAAAGCCACCAATAAGTAGTAGCTCCTTCTGGAAAAAAGTTCTTCGAAAGACATCCAGGACTCCAGACCGCGGTGATTGATGTCGATACGATCGAGTATTGCACGGGATTTAAGAAAATATTAAGATCTCGATACTTTACTTGTTGTCGGTCTGTACTAGCAGCAACGCGGTGGTACGCTGTCGTAGTTCGTTCGTTGAGAATGCCAGCTGTACTTTTACTTGATTCACTTCGCCCTCGAGTTCGAATTCACGCTGAAGTACACTTTCTCCGCTAAAATCGGCGCCCTTTTCTATGTAAAAAGACAATTTTCACATAGAAATATTAAGCGTATTGCTTTGATAGTTCTTCTATAGAATAAAGTTATCTTCATTGACAAATTTTTTTGTTTTACAATATTTAGATTTTTTACTCTTTAAGACTTGGATTTCTTGATTCATATCTTTGTTTGTAGTTTGTAGCTCAAGACACTTTTTTAACATAATAAAGATAACAAGAACGAAGCTTACCGTCGGCACAATGTTCACCAAAGTAGGACGTCAACTCGCAATTGCAAGAAGACTCTTGTCTGCCGAAATCTTCCGTGCAGATCCCTAAATTTTTGCATGGCATCGCGTCGCACTTCATTTGACAATTCGGCAAAACACCTTTACTTCCTTCGTGATTTGCTTCGCTAGCTAAGCTCGGTAGATCGACGAGATATTTTCCAATCATGAGTCCTCGCAAGCAGCCAACGTAACCTTGAATTAAGGCGCCTTCTTTTCCGACCCTGAGCAGATTACCAGGATCGAAACCTCCTAAATTTACCTAAATACATATTTATTAATTTATTTAAATATACATATATACATTTTAGCTTTTATATATTCATTGATTTTATATATCCAAGAGAAATTTTTTTTATTACAATTATTCTTTATGATTGTCATAAGTAAAAAGATGTCATAAGTTTCCGAGATGCTTTTAGATATCTTTTAAACGTCTTTCAGACTTATTTGAGATTTTAATTTAAAGTAAAAAGTCAATATCTATTCAAAGACTCACTTGGAAATAATCGGTGGGAGGTGCTGGCGGCCGCTGTGGTGCAAGAACTTCTTTTTCCGAATTGATCCAAGGTTTATTCGAATACGTGTCTAGGAGCACCGGTGTCGCATTCAATGTGACATTATATTCGTTCACGTATAGTGTAGTCCAATTCTCGCCTCGAATTATAGCGATCTGTACGGAGATTCCCGTGTTGACATCTGAAAGAAAAAAATGAATTATTTCTTTATAATTTCTACTACGTATGTCGCATATATTGACTTGCATGCAATATGACAGATTTTTATATTACTTGGATTTTCTACGGTAATATTTTTGATCTCGTTGCCAGCGTTGAAAAGGTATACGATATTGGTGCCGTTTGAGATGTAGAGATGTACGAAATTGTTCAAGTGGTCATTCGCATAAAGTATCAGAGAATGGGTGTCATAAGTTCTTAAATTAATTAAAATATTTTCCAGCAGCATGCTTTTCAGTTGCAACTTTTCCTCATTGTCATCCGAACCGAAGTAATTCTTTTTCAAGAAAGCTCCCGGTGAGGTGAACGTCAGCGCTTTATTGTTGATATCTGGATTCAGGAATATCATTTTAATATCATATTAATTGTATTCGAAATTGAATTGTACGTTTCAAATTGATATTTGACCTTAAATCAATGACCTTAAAAAGATGCAAAACTATGAAAAAAAATCTCAAAAGAATATATAAAATCTTATATACATATATATTTTGTAAAATAAATTTAAGATATTTTCAAAAATTTCGAAATAATTTCTTCAAGTAATCGTAAAATTATTTACTTGTCTCGCAATAAATGCCTAAATGTGCCCATCGATTTTCACACACACATTCGAAATTACTCCACAACTCGACGCACCTAGCGCCATTCTGACACTTGTTGGGCTGGCACGAAGGCTTGCAATCTTTGATAATTTCTGATAAATGTACCGACATATAACTATGGATGTCTAATATTTCTCCGTTGACAACGAGACCGCGAAAACAACCGATGAGACCTTGTCGAACGGAAGATGTCTTCAAGTGTTCTCTAAAAATCAAGAGATGATTTGTGTGAATGAAGAGTTTATTCAAAATTAAATATTATTATTTATTATGATAAATAAATTCGCATTATGACCATTAATTATCGATTTGTGAAATTACTCACGCGGTGGCACCGCCTATGAACATGGATCCCTCGAAAGGTCCAAACTCCTCTTCGGGAAACAAATCCACCATTCGAAAGTCAGTATTGATCATAAATCTCACATGATAGTCGTTGTAGTCGATCCAAATTTTTTGCCACTCGCCATTGTTCAGTTTTCGTCGGCTTTCTACTTGCAATTCGCGATTGGTACCGGTATTTAAAGTGAAATTAAAAGTTAGTCGATATTCCGACGTTAGAGCGACCATGAAAGAGGGATAGTTGCTCCGAATTGGCGGTTGATACAGAAGAATAGCTTTCTCGCCTGTTGTTCGGAAGCTGAAGGCTATATCACCCTTCCTCCAACCAGGCACTTCGATATACGATTGCGATGTCGTGAACGTTACCACGTATTTCTGTGTATCTAGAAAACGACATTAATCATCATTAAACTCATTTGACGTCCAAAAATGTTTTGTAGTTATTATTTCTAATCGTTCACGTGATATTTATCACAAATAATTGCTCTGAAAATTTTATTTTTATTGCTTAATGTATTTCGAAGAAGTAAAAGTATGTTAGTTAAATAGAAGATAGATATAGCTTCTCTATTTGTAAGTACATATTTATATATACTTGTCTCAACGCATTCCAATGGACCTAAAGTGATACGTCCTCGAGCATCTTCCTCGAGATCTTTTTGTTGCAAGAATACCATTCTAGTAATGCCTAAGGAATCAGGTGTTTCATAGTATCCCTCGTCTGACAGCCACTTTAGAGTGTTTCCGGCAGACACGTCACAATTACAGCTCAAATTGGAATTCACGCATGTTCTGTTCACTAAAATAAAATTAATAAATAATAACCTTCGTGAGACGTTTTCTTTTTTTTTTTTTATTTCTGTAAATCGCATTAGGAATTTATTTAAGAAAGGACTTACTTCCACAAGGACAGGATCCGCGATTGACGTTTCCGATATAATCGACGATGGTATCTTTGGAGCTTAAGAACCATGTGGCACTGTGCAGTTCCAAAGGTGCTTTGTAACAGTCGTATTTTACATATTGGCTGCAATAAAGCGAGTGCGAAATTAGCTCTTGAAGCATTTCGGCAGTGAACTGCCTGTACGTGATGTTGAAGGAGAAATCGCTCTCGATGATAGATCTGACGTCCACTTGGGAGGGTAAATTGTGCTCGACGATCGTTTTAGTCGAATCTTCGATCGATTGGAATTCGCATTTTACCAAGGCGGGCGGGAATCGACCGTTTCCATCGATGTCGATTTTATAAACATCATCTTGCGTGTATCCCAGAAGAGCCAATTCTTCACAAGTTTTTCTGTATTGTGCTAGAAAAGCGAAATGAAATGATTTAATTTCTTACTTGTTTTTATTTGCTATTTAATATATAAATATATATGTAATAAATTCATTATAAGAAATAAAACTATTTGCATTTAAGTTATTTATGTCCTGAAAGAATAGAATTTTTTATTATTGTAATTTTAAACACTTGAAAATTTTGAATTAGTTTATAACGTACAACATATATAATCGTTCAAAGTTGCGTAATAAAATTAGCTAAATAGCTAAAACAATTAATTTAGTAATAAGCTTTTTATAAAAATTACTTTTTTGTTTTTAGTTTCATGTTTTGTTTATTGTTGAATTGATTATTTATCGTAATTTATCTTACCAAAGTGACAGTTCTTTCCGATATATCCGGTGTCTGTGCAATCGCAAGTGATTCTATCTTCCTTGACCGAGCATTTTCCACCATGTTCGCAAGTGTTCGGCCTCTTGCACGGATCCACAAATTGACAATTGTCTAAAGCGACTTCTCCGACTACTCTTTCAGTGTTAATTACATATCTAGGTTCGATTCTTTGACCATTTACTCGTATTTCGCGCATACATCCTACTAGACCTAAATTATTAAATTATTATAAGAATCTTTTTCTTCTTAAGTTCACATGGATTTTTAATCATTCAAATTTAATAAGTTTATACGTACCCGCGTTACTTTTACCACTTCCTATAATAACTTTATCACCCAACTCAAACGCCATAGCAAAGAGCTTGCTTTGCTTATATCTGTAATCGAGAACAATGTTGAGTTCGCCCTTTGTGTAATTAAGCTCAACTGCGTGCCAGGAAGTGTTGTAGGACGGAAACTTCACTGAAGTTGATACCGTGACGTTCTCCGTTATAACTGGCACCAATTGGAAACGAATTTCATCATTGACTTGACGTAACTATAAGAAAATACATAGAGAAAAATATTAATTATTAATAGAGAAAAAAAGAGAAATATATTGTAAGAGCGAAAAATATTGTAATCATACCTCCCAATAACCAACGCCGCGATTGCTCTTTACATCTCCCGAAGCGACAATCGCGATTGGCTTGGAGCTTTTGAAGTCAAAATTTAACTTTAGCGAATCAGTTCGCTCGATCGGCCACCAAATATGACTTCCCGCAAAAGGATACGTGATCGGAATGACTTCGACATCGGCTTCGTAGTATTCTGGCTCCAACACACCGATGTAATGCACCATAGGGTTGAAGCGCTTCAATTCATATATAATCGACTTGTCGTTAAAAAACACATACTTCAAGGAACCTGGAAAAATAGAAAATTGTAATTAATGGACAGAATTATCTGACAGAATGATTGATAATTAGCACTAGCTAGATATCGACTTATTAAACCTGCAAAGTTATTATGCGACAAAAGACCCTTCTTCTTGTGAAGTTCTGGACCACCACCGATGTAAATCTCTGGATCAATGATCATATCCCAATTTTCTCCCGGTACTTCTAATACCTTCACCTCGTCGTCTAAGCTAACGAAAACGGAGGATCCGTTGTGGAATATGGTCAAGTTGTTCCAATGATCGGATGTTACGTAATCGCCCAACTTGGTGGAGATCTTCGAGTTATGTCCGAAATCGAGTTCAACGTGAACCGATTCATTTATAATGGAAGCTGCAATATAATGCGGCGTACCGTCGATTTCACCGGAAGCGTAAAACAAGACGGAATTGTCCCATTTTGTCTGAAATTTATCAATTTTTATTTTAAAAACCAAAGATAAATTTTAAACTGATTATTATATTGTCGTTAATAATGTTTTTAATTATAACATAATAATGGTAATCTTGTTCTCTGTATATTTTCTCTCCCTTCTGTCATGACAAAAAGTATTCAGTAACAATAATTGCAATATTCAGCATACGACCAATTTTATTGTGTTCACACAATGACCCACTACGATACATTTGAGAACTGAAACTCAACACTCTTCTAAAAAGTTTTTTTTTATTTGTGGTGGAATTTTTCGTCTCATAGAGGGTGGTGCATAATAGCAGCTGCTCGTGAAAATACAGAATGCGCCCCTCTCTCGACTCCGACAAAGGGGCACAGCGTCTCGCTATAATGAATCAATGATCCCGCGAGGGACGGGAAAGGAACACGATCTCATTACAATAAGAGCCCATGATCAAATACCTTAAAAGCGAGGCTGATCCTGTTGACAGACGAGTGAACACGATCCTTCCAATCGTACACACGAAAGGACACGTACGAGGAGCCTCTCAGCGTCAGAATAGTCGCGGCTGAAAAATGATGTTACATTTCAACTCCATCGGTCTCATATGGAATATCCGGATCCTTTTAGACGCGCATAAAAGCCCTATCTCTTTTTCGGCCGACTACGGTCTATTTTTATGGATGTAGATTAACTTTAATCTCGGGTTAAGTTACTTTTTATCTTTTTCTAGTTTTAAGAATTGAAAAAGATGGAAAGTAAATTAACTCGAGATTAAAATTAATCTACATACATTGATAAAAATAGACATAATACAATTTATATATTTATATATTATTTATTCATTGTTTCTATACGATTGGATGTTCTTTTAATAATTTATATTTAATAATAAGAATCTAGAACAAAATCTTAGAAAAAATTATTGAACAAAATAATTTATTGTTGAAACATAAATATAATAAGTAAAGCTAATTTTAGCGAAGGTAATTTATATTAAATTCAATTACTTTACGTACTGTATACATCGCAACGTTCACCCTCGTAATTCGTTCCGAAACAATCACATGTCAAACTATTGTAGTGATTCACACATTGATCAGGGACGAAGCACAAGTTCTCTCGTGTTCTGCACCTACATTGAAATTCAAGATTCGCATTACTGAATTACTTGGCACATGTAATTGTTCTTTTCTTTCTCTTTCTAAGAAAAAGACGTACTTATCAATGCATCCTTCCTTAACGTTCTCATGCTTGGTCGCGATTAGTGGTCGAATGGGCAGCAAATCGCTGGCGGATTTTCCGGAACTCAGAACCATATCCCTGATGCAGCCAACAAAAGATTCTATTATGTATTTCACTCCGTGCAATCGTTCTTCGGAACTCAGTCCTGTCAAAAACAGAAACAAAAGAAGAAACGATAAAGATGAGAAAAGATTTCCACTCGGGGGGGTCTGTTGAAAGAAAGACTTTCCTCACCTCCGATAAGAACGACTGAAGCTAATTCTTCGGATACTCCATAATTAACGATGCGTTCTAAAACTTTTAGAGTAGTTTCAGCCTGCTTATCATCGACTCTGGCAATTAACTTTGCCCCATGTACGTCGATTCTTACGAGAACGCTATGCCACTCATCTCTGTTGAGCCCTCGGCCGACTGTTAAACTAGTCGATTGTTTGCCGAATACATGAACAACTTTCAGCTGACCCTTCTCTACTATCACATAAAGGGCATAAGGATCGAGACTTTCCGGGCGATCTTTGACACTGTGATAAACTAGTAAACCGTGTGGAAGCTTGGTGCGAAACTTGAAAGATATTTCGCGACATAATCTGTGATAGATCAAATGATATGTATATAATATTATTTGTATCACTAAAATAATGACTAAATAATTATAGCACATAAGGTAATTAAATTAATAAATCTTATACTAAAAATTTATTACTTTATCTTCCAAGCATTGTATTAAACGATATATCATAATGTATTTTACTTCGTAATTTAAAAGAGATGCAATCTTCAAGAAAAATTCAAAATTAATAGATAATTCAGGTTGCTCTCACCTCAATTGGAAGGTTTTGATGCCAGGGCCATCGAGTTGGATAAAAGTGTTGCTTTGTGCGAACATAAATGTTTTCTCGTGGCCAGATTCCATGAAAGTTAATTCCTTCGGTAAAAATATATGATAGAAGTAATTTTCCTAATTTGCGTCGAACCTAACATAGTTATATGAAATAAAATGACGGTGTTTCTACCTTTCCTCGTAGATGCTTTGGTACCGGTGGTTTCGTTGGTTTCGGAGGTATAAAGGTCGGTCGTGGTGTACTAGTCGTTGTCGATGGTGGGGTGCTCATTGTCGTAGTGCTCGGTGCCACAAATACGCTGCCTTTTGTTACAAGATAAGGCGGTAATGTATCTAAAAATAATCAATAAATTTGTAGCAATTTTTCCAATTTCTTATTAAATATAATCTACAATTTTTATATAAAAATGTGTCTAATCCTTTCGTTTTAATTAACAAACAGATATATCAAATGATTTAGATAAAGATTTATATATTCTTAAAAGATACCAATACCTATTTTTAACCTTTCAAGTTCAATTTTTAAAAAATTAGCTTTTGCCATTTTGTGATGTTATTATTAAATATATATACCTACATATATATATTTAATTATACTTCAATTCTTTTGAATTTTACATTTTCTCTTACGCACGTGATTAATAATTATGTTGTATGATTTATTATAAAATTTTAATAAATTTTGGGGAAAATATCTTACGATCGGCACCACCGACGCAATAATGGAGGCATTCTGCTTCCGAGTTAAACCGATTTTCATTTCCCAAACAACCGCCGTAAGGAAAAGTTCGACATTTTCCTTCGGCTTTGTTGAAGGTCCATTTGTGAACATAGTGCTTGCAGGGTCCCGGTTCTGTCTTGACAAGACATCTGTCGGGTAGAATCCTTTTGATCGTAGTAAATTCTTCTATTTCTTCGATTATATCCGTTTTTGGCGAATCGGTCTGATTCGCCGGCATCTTCGCAATTACGTTGAGCAAGACAAAGATGGTGAGGATTCTCTTGTCGCTGTAGATCATTGTTCCTCATTCGCTGAACAAGCAATTCAATTTTCTAAAAGATTTAATAAGATTTTCGTAAATATCAATACGACAGATTTTTGTTTGATTTAAATTTAATTATAAAATTGCATTTTTAATATACACATATATACTATTTCGATTTTATTATATACAAATAGGTATAGATGTTCTTATAACATTAATAAATAATCGAATATATAAGAATTTAATTATATTGACGACGCGTGTATATTTATTAACAATTCTCTATTAATAAATCACATGGTACTTCTAATTGTTATAAGTCGATGGATCAGTCTAACTAAATTTGCAATGTATTAAACTCAGGAACATACAGTTCAATTATTTTTTTACGTGTATATTTTTACGTATTTAATATGTAGTGAAAACAGTTTCAGTAGTGTTTTATTCAATATGCAAAATTTAAAATAATGCAAAATTGAGTAATAAAACTAACTTCGTATTATCGCGAATTCCATTCTTCGGGAATGCATTTCTTTTTTATGGTAGTAGTAAACATATATAAGACTCTTTGTTTATGCTATATACATATATATATCTTCTTTTCGCTTAAAACACGATGCGATAAATCGGGAGTGGGTAGGGACCGATTAGGATCAAGTCTGACGCATTTTCATGCTCGAGAGCTGTTGTTCGCTTACCTAGCGCGCTTAAGAACGCTTTTACGATTCAGGCCACGTGGACACCCACGCTCTCTTCCATAAAGCGCTTAAAACCGTTCGTCTTTCCGGTGTTACCGGTCCTACTTCCGTTTAAGACTCTCTTAACACGAGCCTGGCAGATGTAATTTTACGATTGCAATTGCTGCTTTTGAATTTACGATTTCTTCTCGCGTCACGATGCAGGTATCAAATCGGGTGGACTTCGTATGAATGATGCAACGAGCAGTATATTCGACGCGATTGATTAAGCCACCGCTACCGTTTCGATACGATCTTTTATTTTTCTTCTTTTCCGAAAAATATTTTCTTATCAATTGTCTTATTTAACTCATGAAACTCAGGAATCATCGCCAATGCGCCACGGATCAGATTATTGGTATACAACGTGACTTATCGAACCGATATGCCTTTGATAATAAAGTGTATTAGTATATGCTAAAGAGAAAATAAAGCGTTAATTTACTACATAATACGTTATGATGCATAATCAGACAATGCAACTGTAGACAGGTCGCTCGTCAAACATATTCAGAGTATCGTAAACTCTTACAATTATCTCTTTTACGGGGTCATGTAGATTTGATCTACGAAAGAAAAACAGCAAAAATACGCGTTGCGCTCGTCTAGCATGAATAATCTTAAGATTAAACGAACTTACCAAGTGAAGTTCGATCTTGATTATGTCGGGGCCTCGTCCGGATGAATTATAATGTAGTCGCGCTCCTGCGTGCCTTAGACAACAGAGTTCAAATCCTGCACTAGTAATAGAAAAACTCGCGCCTCGGGTCAGGCGCACCAACCCCGCGCATCTGGCGGCGCGCGTTGCTTATTCTTTAGAGCTGGGGCGAAACGCTCAAGAAAATTAGGTTTGATTCAAGATTAATTTAAATCAAAGGGAGGAGAAAATTAAATATATAGCTTTTCCTAGGGTGGGAGATTCATCCGGACGAGGCCCCGACATAATCAAGATCGAACTTCACTTGGTAAGTTCGTTNACATCTCCTGTCGCTGCGCAGTCAGAGAAAAAACATTCTAGAGAGAGAGACAGCGAGAGTACAGATTAAGGAACAGTCGGCTATGCCCCCTCTTTGCCAAAAAAATTTTTTATTAAATAAAAAATGAGGGTCAACAAGGGGACACACCTGGTTCAGAGCCCCGGTCATTTTGGACCGTCTGTCCTTGCTTATCTGTCTCGTGGTCTGGCGCGGACGCCCTAACCTCAATCCGGTTGCGGCGATCTAGCTGTGCCTCGAGAAGCGAGAGGATCCTCTGTACCGTGGCATCGCCTGCGGGTGTCGTGTTCGGCTCTTGGGATAAAGTACGAGATGACGGTGTGTTCTCCTTGTCGTAAGACTCAGCCCGAGAGCGGTCAATCCTGTGGGTGCGACCGCGCGATCTCGACCGAGAGCGAGATCGAGAGTGGTCCCTCCGATACTTACAGTGCTTCGGAGACCGAGAACGGTGCTTATGCGAATGTTTACCCATCTTCCAGTAAGAGAAAGGGANTAAAATACGAAAATCTGTATGCGAACTTGTTGACTTTACGGCAACAGAAAACACAATGAGCAACGCGCGCCGCCAGATGCGCGGGGTTGGTGCGCCTGACCCGAGGCGCGAGTTTTTCTATTACTAGTGCAGGATTTGAACTCTGTTGTCTAAGGCACGCAGGAGCGCGACTACATTATAATTCATCCGGACGAGGCCCTAAGACATAATCGCTGATCAACTCTTATATTTTCTGTCAGATATACTTTTAATGGGAGCTCCTTAGAAACGCGTACGCGCGCACCTTGGTGAACGGCGAACGCTCTTTGCTCTTCGACACCGTCGTTGCGTCCGTCACGAAATTGCCTTGTCGTCGCAATTTATCGAGTCAGTAAATAGGCGCATCTCCGACTCGAACTTCGACGACCGTCGGAGCGAGACTCATGCAATGACCTTGACAGATAACGAGGACCGTAGGAAAAGAGCCTTATGATTGCGCTGCACACGACGATTGCGAGATCGAGAAAGAGATCATTTTTTTTTATTCGTTTTATCTGATCGCAACATCTTCATCGTAACGGTCAGTGTCGCGTTTCTCTCATTCTCTCTACCTCTCTCTCTCTTTCTTTCTCTCTTACAATGTCTGTATGCGCTTCGCGTAACGCCCCAGTTAATTAGAAGACCTATCATACGTCATCTGAAATTTTACACCACGACGAAGAATCTCGTGCTCATGACCACGAAGACGTCGCCGACTCGCGACGACATCTGATACAGACGCTTTCGATCACGCACAGTTCTTGCAATTTTCTTTTGCAGAACATAGAAATACTAGAAAGTATCGATGTCCAAAAATAATGTCCATTAATTTATCGCAATATATCTCTTTTTTGTACATATACACGATACATGAAATCTTTAAAAAGAATATATATATCTCGTAACAAACATTTTAAAAATTATAAATAATATCCAAATAGATGCTTAATTTAATATTTAATTTGATTTATTACTTATCATAAATAGAAATTAATCTATTTTTTATTTAAACAATTTGTGAAATATTATCTCTAAAGAATACACGATCTTTTAAACTTTATATAATTTATAATGCTGATTTTATTAAAAAGAGAAATCAGAAATGGTATATTGATTCTGAAATGGTATATGAATTCTTCATTTATATTAGAATTTTTTAATATCTAGCGGCAGAACGAATAAATTTCTTCACGTTTAATAAAATTAATATTTCTCAGTCTAATTCTACCTTTTTTTGTAGATTTTCTCTTTTGAGATTAAGATTTATATTAAATATAGTAATTATATTTGATAATATAATATTTCAGGAGTATTTTCTCTGATTATGTAGATACTACTTTGTTAGGATCAATGTCACTATGGTGATCTTGTCTATTAAAGCTATTAATATCATTATTCATATTGATCGTATTGACAAACGTGATGTGAACATACATTTTATATATGATGTTCGTTTGGTTTTTCTATCTATTTATTTAGTAATTTACTAACTCATAGCGTTTAGTATAGGTTGTTTTACTATATGAATTTGTTTAGAAATAAATATAATAATTTGAAATATAATTTCGATTGCAAAGTAATTTTTATTTAATAATCTTATTCAATCAATGGATATAATCATCCAAATTAATCAATCTCGGGATTTACTATTGCACTAAGTTCTATCATTGATCTAATTAATCATTTTTACTTTTTTAGTTTACCGGATTATACAAAAGAAAAATTAGTGAAATAATTGTAGAAAAATTTTGATATTAAATTTGTTTAAAGAATATTTAGTATGAAAAGAAAGAGAAAATATAATTTGATATTAACATTAATTTAATGATATTTAACGCAATAGTCCTAAAATTTCAGAGCTGCATAGAAAGAAAGATTATAGCGAATTGTTTATCGAAGGCATGTCGGATGTCGATCAATGTAAATTTTTCCTAAAATATAATTTCTCATTAAAATGACCCTGAAGAATCATCATCTCGCCGAACTTGATGCGGTATCCGTTTATCCGAGCTTTTTAAACTCTAGCGGGCGTTGCGCCGTGCGAACACACGAATCTGCGTACCTTCGTTCGCCGTGGTCCAGATGAGATCGCGACTCTCGTACAGGTCGCGGGGCAGGATGTGACGTCAGAAGGCCCCCGCCGAGCTGAGCACCGTCCAACGAACGGCGGCTATGAGTCAATTGTCTTCTTTCACACTGACACACTGGCCAAATCCCCGTATCGACACACGGCCAGTCACAAGTATTCGCACGCACACACACCGCGACACATCGCGCCTCCTCCTCCTCCTCCTCCTCCGCCTCCTTCTCTTTGTCCTCTTCCTCCTCCTGCTACTGCTGCTGCCGCTGCTGTTGCTTGTAGCGGCAAGTAGACACTAATTTATTAGTGCCACTCCGACCACTATACTCTCAGTTACTCATCATGGTTTATTGACTTTCATTGCGATCTCGTCTCGCGCGCCATACTCTAACGTTTCTTCGCTCTTTTCCTCCCCATACGACGACCAGTCTTCCGTCGTAATCACTCGTTCCCCTTTCCCTTTTCGCGCCTGCGAGACCGGCTATACGAACGAATTTTCGTTCGCTCGTTGATCATCCATCGATTGATGTTGACTATTATTTTCCGCGAAATGTTATTTTTCTTTTAGCTACTCTCTGAACTTTTCCCAAAGTTCAAGGGTATCTCTACAGCGATCTCTTAGAAGCGAATGCAATCTTCTAAATGAATATCCTGAAATCGAATTGATATTGATTAGAAATGGAATAATATAATTATGATATTTCTCAACGTTTATTTCCGAATACATTAGTAAAGAATTCTTTACGAGTAGGTTTTCCACAGAGTGGGTTCGATTTTTTTGATAATGATAAATAGAAATTTTTTTACGAGAGCCTTCCAATGATCAGTATCGCGAATAGTTTTCACAGGGTCTCAGGGTGGTCTCAGGGCAAGCGCGTGCTTTCCGATGTGAGAAAGGGGTCGTTGAGTCGAATCGATAGGGTGTGTATTATGAAGCAAATAATAGCACACGCCACGGATGTGTATTTATAATCGATGCGTGACGGGTCATGCACACGATGGGCTATTATCGATATCATTATATTATAATCTATCTATACCTATTTCTATTCTCGGAGGCGTCCCACCGTATTATATTTCGAGAAAAATGTGACTCTTACTTTTGCCCCAGATGTGCACTTCTAAATTGAGCTCAAAAGTCCCAAAAGGTTTTTCGTTCGAGTTTATATTTTAAAGACAAAGGAAAAAAATTCGCTTGGAGGAAGTATGGAATCATCTTCGTCGATGACCTATACTTCCCGTGTTGCAACCCTTGATATTCGTGGCCTAGCGTGTTTATCGGCCGCTCCTCTCTGGTTGTTGGAAGATCGATATATCGAGCAAAACCGACTGGGTCATCTCATCGTAACGTTCGCGTTTTTGGTTTGGAGTAATGTTTTGTAAAATGTATCGAGCGTAAAAAACCTATCGAGCGTGTCGGCGAAATATCAAGTTTTTATCGTTTAGTAATAAAGAATTAACGAGACTTGCATGTTCAATTTGAGCTCCGATGCTTTAATATAACGCGAATAAAAAATGTATCGCAACGAAGAAAGCGACGACGATCATCTATTGGATAATACATGTATGGACAGTATAGTTAGTTCTTTCCATGATAGAGAGTGTCGATCTATAGGCTCCTTCGTTTAAAAGAATAGTTCTAGTTGTACTAGTCACGCACGTAATGTACAGCAAATGATTCATACCACGTGTCGAGTCTCGTCGTCCCCGAGCTTTTATACAGTTCGGGAGAGACGTCGTCATGGCATGCGACGTTATTATTTGAATAAAAGTGACGATTTGCATGAAGGAAGTTGGCCGTGTAACTGAGAATGGGCTACACGAAAATCGTGAAAGGAATTGATTAGTGAATGACGATAAGGTTGATGACTTAGGCGCGTGACTGGTTGCCGAGTATCCTTAAAGTACTTTCCTTTTCCTACAGCACCTTTTTAGAAAATTATTCGATTAATTCTTTACCACACACATTGTATTAATTTAATATGGTAATGATTAAGTGAGAAAATATATACTCTATTTAAGCAAAAGAAGTAATGTGTAGAAAATAATTGCTAATATTATTATTTTTGTTATATTGATGTTTATATTCATTGGGATTGACAATGTGTTTTGTGCTCCTGTATGCCAAAAGATATTTTTCTGTCTGAACAAAAACTTTATCGAACTTTTATTTTTGCGTTTTCTGCAAATATCCTTTTTGATCAAAACGATTTTAACAAACTATTATTAAACTTCTAAATCGATATTACAAGAAGTTAAAAAAAGGAAAAGCTCGACATAAGATACTACAAAACTTATAATGATAATTAAATTGACAATAAATAATTATATAATTTATTTAATCGACTTTTGAGCGATTTCTTAAACATCTCGTCATTGGACAGATATTTGATGGTTGTCTTCACAGATATTATTAGTGAAGTACGTTGTTATCAGGGAAGCGTCATCACCTGTGCGTTCGACACGATCGACATGAGCACTTAAAATTTATGCAGGGTAAATAAAGGCGAGCAGTTGAAACCAGATCCGCGTTAATGCGACGAGCGCAATTAGCACCACAGAAGAATCGCAAGTTTCGTCGGCACAAATGTTACAGTCGTGTAAAGCGAGCTGCTTCTTAGTAAATTGCAAAAATTCAGCATTTTTATTAGCAAATTTTTTTGCATTTTTCTGTGAATTCCGATTTTTTATGTCCAAGAATTAATTAAAAGTCACTTTATTTGAAATTATTACGCCGATTTATCTCAAACCAATCGTGTATGAAAATATTATCCTTTCGAAATCCTTTTCTTATTTATGAAAATTTAAATTGTAATGTAAATTATAATCTTAAATTCTAAAATTGTAAAAGTTATTTGTCATCATTTAATGCTTATCGCATATTAATAGCAATTAAGGTCGTCTCTTATTAGATTGAGAGATATGAGATTAACCTGAATATGCTAGAAATATTTTTCCTCTTTACGAAGTTGACACATACATATACTTCCTTGTATGGAGAAGAAGCACGTGATATTTTCTATACTTAAATATTTACTCATATAAAAAGAATAAATCGGAATGGTAAATGTATACGACACTTTGCATTTAAATTATTAATTACATAGTTTATTCTTACCGACGATTTTGTCTTCTTAAAAGTAAAATTTGCTTCAAAGATCACTTGTTCTTCAAAAATTCACGATATTCACAACAATTCAAAGTCGCGGTTGATTGAGATCTTCTGGGATTCGTGCAACCGCCGCGGAAGACGCACCTCTTAGTTTGATGAGAAAGAAGTTTCCGTTCAGTTCCTGTCAGGAGGCAGGAAGGTAGGAAGAAGGGCAGTCTCTCGAGGGAAAAATCCGTCTTCCGGTCTCGCGTTTCCGACAGTGGACGTGGACGGACTGAACGCGCCCCGACGATCTCTTCGACAAGAGAGGATCTTCTCTTATTTTCAAAGCCCCCTTCCTTTCCTCCTTCTTTTGGCGCTTCTTTCAGCGCTTCGTTCCGCCGCTTCTTCGCCGCATGCGGCTCCTCAAGTACGCGGCGCGATGGAATCGCGCTCACGACTGACACATTAGCTCCACTCTCCCCGTACTCTGGTCGCTACCAGGCTTTTCCTCCACCCACGTACCCAGTTGCGTATCAATCGAGGGTACCGCTAACTCGTCCGATTCATGTTTCTTTTCGTTTCTCAAGCTTTAACTTAAAGAAACTTGTAGAAAAAAACATTGTCAAAGAAACGAGGAAAGAAAGTTATTTTGAGAACAGTTTTGAGAGAAGATTTTTATTAGGAGTTTTTTAATGAATTATGATAAGTTAAGATAAAGAATAGAATAGAAGAAAAGGAAATAGGATAAAATAAAGTACTTTGAAATAGAATACTTTGTTAATACTTAGAAGCGCGAGTTATGTATAGTACAAGAACTCTTGTGAATTTATAATATAATGCAGAAGTTTATAATAAACTTTAGCTACAAATTTTCATTGAAATAAATCGTAACGAGAAAGAGTGTGTCGATCTCCGAGAGTTAGTCACGCAAAGTACGTGTACGTCCAACGACTTTGGAGCGACCAGAGAGAAATCAGAGTTAATTAACTTGCATCGAGGAATCTCAGACTGGTGGAAGTCGCACGTATGTGTCGCGTTGTGAGAGACGTTAGAAGTGTAATAAATAAAACTGACAATGAGATAATAGACAAATTGGCCCTAAACACATCCGACTCGTTAGCGGAGTATCAGAAGGTCGGATTTCGTCAGTATGGTGGGAGGCAATCACACTTTCCACCGTCTTGTTGCAGGGCGAAACGCAGACGATCGAATCTTTCGTGTAAAATGTAGCGCGCTTTGAAAAAAGGTTTCACTTCCTCTCGTTTAATTGTTACGTATGTGTTTCGCTATTTAATGTCTGAATAATTCCTGATAACGGGAGCAAATACGAGGGTTGTCGACCTGTCATTCATTGCGCTTAGCGTGTGATTGTTGCCAGGCGTAATTCAGCGTAACCTTCTGCACTAGGACGAACGAGATTTGAGATAGGTACAATTACTTCTAAACCAGATAAATGTCTTTTATCCGAGAATTAGCGACCGGCTATCTCGCTACATTTTATTTTCCTCGTGAAATCTTCGTTCTAACTCGCTTCATGTTCGTTCATTACAAAATTGATTATAAAATAATTATTACAAGTTGAAGAATGATATTTTAATAAGATATTATGTCTTTTTATTTTTATTTAATATATTAATTTTTATTTTTTTATTTAAAAGATTCGATGCAAGAATAAATTGTCATTTAATAAAGTTCATGATAGATTTAAAATAAATCTTATTAAGATAAATTTATATTTATAGGGCGCTTAATTAAATATATTTTAAGGAAATCCGTAAGTTAAAACTTGGACGCAATTAATTGAATCCTGACACATTTATGATAGATGATAGATGTATTGTTTACGATGATTTTTATCGTATACGTAATTACTACTAGTGTAATTGTTATCTACGAAGAACGATTATTCTGTAGCTATGCAGCCAATTTAAGCATACCGTATGCATATGCCGAACTTCCTTGAAACCAATTAGACGCAAACTGTTTGCGATTAAACGCATAACGTTCGTGCGTTTCTTCAATACGAAACGAGTTTTCAAATTGATGACACTCAAAGTCGGTTCTACAAACATTTCTTGGCAATTATATATGCCAATATGCTTACGTATATGCGATGATGAGATAAATGTATAAGAAAAACACTTTAGAAATAAAACGACGAATGTCTAAAGGCGCAATGTGTTCACTATTTGTTAAACAATTTTGGAATAGTTTCCTTCTGTAATAAAAGCAGATATAATTGTTAGTAATAAACGATTGTACCTATATAATAATCCAAGAATTTATACAAGCTTTATGAATGCGAATACATTCGTTGTGCTATTTGATAGATTGATACTTTGTTCTTGTATAGATCTCACAAATAACGTAAGTTATTTTTTAAAATAATAGTACTTCTTAATTGATATAATATTATATTTTGATAGGAAAATAAGCTAATAAATAATCTGATATTTTCGTAAGGTCAGGAATCTTTGAAAAAAATTAATGAAAAAAAGAAACAAAAATTTCATGATAATTACGCCTGAATGGTTCCAATACAAGCGAAATTTAATTAAGGAGGTATTAGAATTACAAGAAATCACATTCAAACTGAATTGTATGCTTGTTTATGACTAATTGTTCAGGTTTACGATCAGTTATCTGATGATTGAACATTAACATTTAACAAACTCACATTTCGGGCGTTATTAAAGCAAACAAAAAAATGTAGAATAAAAAAACCATATAGAATTTTAATTCTTATTTCTTTGTCGCGATTCTTCTAGCAGCGAAATTAAAATAAGAAATTTCTATCAGGAACAGATATTTAAATTATTATTAATTTATATT
>JAJVSH010000061.1:669518-717512 GCA_021460005.1 Tetramorium alpestre | reverse complement strand
TCTTTGTAATTACCGTGATATACATATATAAATATATATTTAAATAAAAAAATATAATTACAAGTATGTTTTTAATATGCCAATATATATGTAAAACGTATAAAATGATATTTGAAAATATATGTTATTTTTATCTACTCTCAAGGTCAAGCAAGGCTCTTATCTTTGTTCCCGTTACATCGTTACATAAAACCGCACGTGTATGCAACTACTTGTGCTCGGTATACAAATCTTCTGCGTCTATTAATGTGCGCGGATCGGCGCATAAACTGATTGCAAACAAGAACAAAATCAATTGACGAGCAACATTTCGCGTGGTAACGTTTAATGAAAATACAGATCTGCAGATCTTGATCAAAACGATTCTAAATTAAATAGCTGCAACTCAAGGTCTCTGGTTTACTTATTTTAGCAAACACGCAATGTTTTTTTTACAATGCAATTTGCATTGCTGTTGGAATTTGCATTATCTGATAACGAAAATCTGGTTTTGATTTAAAATGCATCAATACGAAAACCGATCGAAGCGTTGCTTTTAAACCTTTGAATGTTTATTGCAGAAGCAAAGAATTCTAAAAAAATTGATGTACCAATAGTTATTACTCTAAAATATTTTTAAGATTCTAAATATTTGAAGATTCTAAAATATATGAAGCTTTGAGAAATTGCAATGGAGAAATAAGAAAATAAATTATTATTTTACATTATTTTTTTCTTATTCGTTGTTAGATTTCTTCTAGCTGGTCGAAATACATCTTTTAATTTATTGATTAGCTTGATCGAAAACGATGAACTAATTGTCGCTAATCATGTCGAACTCATTATTAATGCCTAGGTTGTTTCACTTAACACTATTAACGGTCATTTAAGAGATCGAGTGTAAGATCGTTACTGCGCGCGATAATTGTTGCTAAAATATTTGACCGACATGTTACGTCATTGATAGTTCACATCCTGTTCAGCTTCTTGTTAGATTCTTATATGCGCTTGCAAGATTACTTAACATGACGCAGTTCCTATATCAAACAGGTTGTGAAATGATAAGGATTTAAGTTATCAGCCAAAAATTTTACTAGAATGATTATTTGATATTATAAATTAAGATATAATTTCATAATATTATAGATTTTTTATTTCTTCTATAAATGTCAAATAAAAATTCAATATCTATAAATTTAAAAAATTACAGAGACATAATAAATATTGCTAATAATAAAATTGCACAATAAAATTTAACATTTGTTAATTTAAAAAATTAAAGATTGATTTTTTACAATGATTTTAAACATCTATCAATCTTAAAAATTATTTAAATATCTTTAAAATTATTTTAAATATTATTGATAAAAATTATATTAATTTTTATTTGTCAAACCAGATATATTTCTGATTTAAAGTGATAGAAAAATATTAATTTTTGTTAAATATTGATATTTAAAAAAATTTATTTATTTATCTTAAAATTTATTTTAATTTTTATAATATAAAAACATATAGAAAAATGTAGAAATATTATTCTTATGTAAGATTTATTTTTCAAATTATGATATTAACAGCATTTATAAATTTTAATATTACTACTTATGAATAAAATATAATTTTTTTTTTAGTTTAAATTGTACGTATAATATAACGTATGAACATGTAAAACACTCTACATTTACAATTGTTGATAATATATTTTTTTCTACAAATTGAAGTTCAGTTACTATTACAGTTACAGATGGCGCGGTATGTGTCAGAAATAAGCGATCTTCTACTCGATCTTTTTTCTGCATCCGCATCAGATGGCAGTAATATACAACATAATCGGTGAGTTCTTCAGATTTATATTATATTTATCGTATTTAGTATTTTTTTAAATATATTTTTGATAAAAAAATACGCGTTTATTATAAAAAACAGAAACGACAAAAAATATTATATTTAGGAGAGATAAGAAAAATCCTCCATCTGAGTATTATGTATATAGCAAAAGTTACGAAAGATGAATAGTCATTCTGGATTATCTTATAAAAAGCATTTTTTTTTTTCTAAAAATCGCTCTGGACCGTCTCACTTCCCAATAAATTTCCAATAAATTAATATATATATGCAATAAAACGAATATAATTATAATTGCAAAATCAATTATTTATGAGAATTATTTGTGAGACGATATTATAATCCTTGCATAAGGAGACAAGTAAAATATTCGATGTTATCGTAATATTCCAAGCGCGACACTTGTGCTACTTTTCATTTACACCTTAATGAGTCTCAGATTCCAATTTCACTGGAACGGAGCGCATTCGCGCACGTTAATAGCCCGGCGGGTCGTTAATCCGCGAACCTTATTATAATTAATGACGGCCACGAAGGCGCGGCGAAACTGTCCACCGTCGTCAGTCATTCCACTTGATGAGGGACGAACGATAATAAATATTCTCTTAAACGTTTGCTCTGACGAGAAGTAAACGAGATGAGGCCCATAATTATCAACCAGCATTAACACTAACGTTTTAGAATGTCGGATGCGACGTGCATAGACCTCGATGCATTTAATAAAATGTATATTGTAAAATCGTCCCAAGTTTTTGTTGGTCATCTTAATGATTTCAATGCTCTTATACACTGAGAGAAATATTTTTGTATTATTAACTAAAGTTTTGTTGATATATGCTCAAGAAATTTATTTAGTTGCTGTAAACAAATATGTTATTTGCTTATATCTTGTTAAGTCGTTTTGATTTAGAGAACAAAACAGTTTTGTTCTCTAAACCAAAACGACATTTCTCTCAGTGTATACTTCAATAAACCGTCCGTGATTTGTCTCAATGTTACATGACTTTTCTTATTTATATATGTGTATAAAATTATATTTCCATATGTGGATTGTATCTTACAATTTCGATGCTAAGTATTCAAAATTTAGATGTAAAGGGACGATGACGACGGGAGAAAAATTAATTTGACTTGATCATTGTTTAAAAAATACAAACATTTTCAATATTTAAGCTACAACTGAATAGACATAAAGACAGTACATATATTTTGAGAGATCATTAAATATGAATATAAATTAAGAAATTAATAATAAAATATTGCTCTAGATAACTATTATGATTTAACAGTAAGTATACTACTATTAATACTGCGTAAGTAGGCAGATATAAAAAAAATATATAAGAAAAACTAGAGAGAGTAAATTGTTAAAAAATTTAGTTTCAAATATAAAGGAAAAATATAAACTTTTATGCTATTTATGTGCTTTCTATAGATAATTATATTACATAATTGAGATACTATATTATAGAAAATTGTATCGTAATTGAATACTTCTGATAAAAAAAGGGGCTAAACTTTGTCGTTTTCTCTTCTTACTTTATTTCTTGTTTTGCTTAATGTAAAATGCGAAAATCTTGAAAGCAGAAAATGTCTTACGAAAAATCTGTCAACGACTTAGCGAAGCTTAATTCGCGTAGCGTAGGTTCGTTAATGACGCGTCTATATATCCTATGCGCAACTTCCTGAGGAGTCCAGGCAGCCCTTACGTCTCGCTACTAATTATTAGCCGAGCGCGTGAATCGCGTGACCAGCGTCGTCCCACAAGAGCCGCGAACCCGGAACTATTTCCTACACGCCGGTTTTCTCCGCTCCCCTGCGTCTGCCGTCGGTATTTTTTTTTTTTTTTATTCTATCCCTAGGCCGGTCGTCGTCGGTGAGAGGTACTACGCCGCCACCGCCGCCGCCGCCGTTCTACCTTCTCGTGGGCGGAGCTGTACAGGAACACCGCGGAACAAGTGAAATTGTATCGCATTCGAGGTTCCAGATAGAAAGTATCGCGGCCTCTCAGCAGGGTACTCCGTGTCTAGCAAAGTGGAACGGTCAAATTAATCGCAGACACCTAGGTGTCCTTCCGAAGAATATAATCAATTTGATCGATGAATTTCATCAATGAGTAATCGAGATCTATATTAATTTCCCAATTTTATTGAAAATATTATTTTTTTAATAGTATGCTGAAACAGAAATAAGTGGCCTATCTATATTATGTAAAAGAGACGAATATAATTTGCGATGATGTTCGGCGGAAAGTCGCTCGTAAAGAAGGATAGCCTTATGCAGTCTCGAATACACTTACCACGTAATTACCACGTGGACTTACAATCAGTGAAATCGATGCATTCAACGTATAATTACATACATGTGGCCGTTCGCAACTTCGACTCGAAGAAAGATCATGACCTTTATCAGCAATGAAGCTCGCCGTCGGCGTTATTCTTACACCTATGCACAGTATTTATCTATCATGCAATGGCGAATTATGTATGAAAACCAACATCTCACCTTTTCGCGTGTTATGCGCCTTGATTCGTTAAAGGTATTACCTAATCGAAAAGTGTTTCTTAGGTTTATACTTGTGTTACTCATCGACACCCGCGCGCCAAATCGCTTGCCCACACTTGCATCGATATCCTGGCGGCTGTTCCGTTATGTAAACGAAAAAGTTGCGCTACCGCCTAGTTTTCCTCGCGCGCCCAGATTCGCCGCAATTTCTGGCTGGATTACGCAACTATCTGACGCTTTCCATCGAACATATTTTCGCAAAGGAACTTTACAAAAATGCGAGAGGCATTTTCATGGTGCATATTTTGTTTCTTTCTCTTCACAAAGATGTTGCAGAAAATATACCATTACACACAAAAATGTTTAGTAGCGTAGGAAAGTTATCGATATAGATGGTTAGACTAAATCTTTAGACTAAATCAGAGNCTTATCGCTTAAATATATGTGTGATTTTCTTTTTATAATAATTAATTATTTATAATAATTATGATATTATAATATTTATGATAATTAAAAAAGTATGACAATTAATCAATGCAAGAATCAGAAACGAAAAGTATTGTAACTGCATATGTTACATATTTTCAATTACAATCATATTTCAACATTATTTTAATAATATGTAAAAAATATTGTAACTGTTTAATTCATGTAATTTCATAATTACTTAATCTTATTTCTATTACTGACAGATAAAAGCTCTTTGTTTTAATAATTTTCCCGAACATAGTTGCAATCATAATGCTTCTTCATTTGTGGTGCCGCGAAAAATATCCTTTCGGAAAGGGTGTATGTAAAGCAAAACCGTGAGAACTCGTATCTCGCGTGTCGCATTACTGGAAGGTACGTTTCAGCAAAAACGATCGATCTTGTCTCATTATATCAACGAGAGGATATCGCGGCCGGGAGCGCATCAAGTCTTTCCGGCGTCTCTCTCTCTCTCTCTCTCTCTCTCTCTCTCTCTCTCTCTCTGTCTTTCGCCCTGGCCCTTGGGCCAACGGCCATATATGAAACGTTGGGCAATCCTGTCGGACGTGGGTGGTGCGGTGCAGCTACGGGATACCGTTATACGTTACACCCACCTTTATTCTATAATATAGATCAGAGCCGAACGAGAGATCCGCAGCCTCGCGCATAAACCCTCTTATATCATCGTCCGCCGTGCGGCGCATTGAACGTTTCATTACCTATGCTTTACATAAGCCGCACCAACGACGGGAGAGGAACGCGCGGCCGTTCCTCTCGGTCGTTTCAGCGAGACTCTCTTAAGGCTTGACAGAATTCTCTTCCTCGCGCCTACTTGCGCAAAATCAGCAACGGGCTCGAACCGGACCTTGTCGCGAGTGACATCACGCGCGTTTGACATTTTACCAAAGAATCCGGATTACTCACGTGTTTTATTATTCACGTTTATTTAGTAAAAATTTAAGCGAAGCGTGTATTTAGTCATAGTTGATTTATTCGCGAAATGAATTATCTCTAGCTGTTTCGAGAGAATAGGTAATCGCGAGTTTAACGGCTGGAACTATTATTATAATGCAATTTAAGAATTTTTTGCATTATATTTACGATTTGTAAAAAAATCTAAAATAAATATTAAAAAATTTCAGAATTAAATATGTAAAAAATTATAAGATAATAAAATTAACAATATACAATAATTTATGTAAAAAAAATTAAATACAAGTCTAAATTTAGCTTATTGCTAGAAAGGAAGAAGAATCGTACGCAAACTGTAATTTATGCATTTCCGCATTTAATCAGGTATCACATTTGAAATTAAAAGCATTGAGAACGGCTTAGTCGCGGCATTGCGGGAAACGAGGGTCGCGTACTCCCGGACGGAAGAAATAAATGAGAGGACGATTTGCATAACGTTTGTTCGTCTCGAGGACGCGCGAATCTATCGCTCGTTCGCTCGCTCGCGCTCGACGCTATACGTATGCTACGCGGGATACTCGGCCTACGATCAGCCGAGTAGCGCTGAATCATAGGATAAACATAGTCGCGACGTGCTCTCTTCCTGAACTCTACATGCGTGGTTACGATGCAAACGTCCGACACGGCGTTTCCAGCGGTTAACGAACGCGTTTCCGCGCGGCGCGGCGGGACAATGCCACGCAGCCATGGCTGATCGATCTCGGGCTCTCTTTCTGCTCACCTCTGGCACGGTGCCGCTGACACGCGTATCGCAGGAAGGAAAAGTCTCCCGCGGACAACATATAAATTAGGGTCATCTCCGGCTACCGGTTCGACGGAGCTTTCCATCGATCGGCTTTAAAATTTCTGTCAACCTTCTCTTCTGTCACCTTCCTCATAAAATTCGTCGTAAAACATCTTTCGTTAAAGATATGTAAAAATATATTGCTGCCTCATTATCATCTATCTATAATATTCCTTATTAAAGAAATAAATTAAGGTGCGAGAATAAACTATAAATAAATTTACCTACAAAGATGTGGAAGTTTCTTACATTCTATATGTGGATCACTTGTGCATAAAACGCTTAGTTTCTTTAAAATTAAATTTTTATTCTGTTTCGTTAGTTCTTTCTTGTACTTTCTTACATCCTTCCAAGAGCTCTATGATCTTATTATTGTATTGCTCGCAAGTAAAAGCGAAACATCAATAACAGTTTAACATGTTAGAAGTAAAAGTAAATAAATTGTCTATATACTTTAGTTTGATATGTCGATCCGACCAATAATATGAGATAATGTTGAGAAAGTTAGGAAAAGAGATGGGAAAATATGTGTTTCAGGCGCTGTTTCATACACGAAAGTATCAGTAACGAAACGCGTCAATTTCCATTCACGTACACACCACGCTCATACGCGTGCATTTCGCGCACCCACGTCCACGTGTAACGCTGCAGAGTTTGCGTTTGCGCGTGTTTCGTTAGTTTTTTCCTCGCCGTGAGAGAAAGTGCTGAGCGACACCTTTTCCCATACAATTAAGCTCGCAGGAGGCCAGGCGAGGCGCACGGTAGACGGTAAGCGATATCCGCGTTCAAAGCTTCACTCGCGAAATCCATTGTTGAAATCACTCGAGTGTGCGATGCGCGCGTCGCGATTGTCATACAGATAATTCGCGGAACTCTTCATTTAATTTCAATATTATTTTTATAATTAATACTATCGCGATACTTGAATATCTATGATCTATATTTGTGGTCGTTAAATGAATCTTGTATCAAGAAATAGATTATGTGTTTATATTCTTTTAATGATATTTATATCTATATGCATATTATATATATATATATATATATATTCATTTTCACGAAGATTTATTATTATTAATGATGTATTAACTTACCTCATGATTGTTCTGTCGCCCGATGTCTCTCATTGTCAGCCTGCTCCCTCTTCTTGCAGATTCGTTCGTTGCACTCGTATAACACAATACTCGCGAAAACACAATTAATCATGATCATGCATATTAATTGCAATAGAACATGCAATAGAATAATCATTCGCACGTTGCACTCCCAACAATATTCACAAGCGATGCACAATTTACTATATTGCGGAATCTTATCATACACGATCACAAAAATAACGCATAAAAAGATCAAATCTCTATATCCGTGAAGCTTACAAATTAGTACAACGAAGGAAATTTTTAACGGCATAGGGCTTGAATCACGGATATCAAATGCTACATAAGTAGCGAATATTAAAATAATTAATTAATCAGATTTAATTAATCGAACAATTATACCTATTAATTAAACGTGTCTGCTCGAAATCCATTTTGTCTACGTGACGTTTATCCGAAAAATAAAAAAAAAACAAATATTATTAAATATTATATTCATAATACGCGATGTTTCATTCGAAAAACAATTATTAAATACGTAATTAATACATTATAAAATATAAAATTCAGCACATCTAGCTATTTGCGCATATTCACGCTTTCGATCCGAAAGTAATGAACAGATTATTTAATCAGCGAGAAATTCAAAGCTCGAAGCATATTTAAATGTAGATATCATTAAAGAAATCTGTTATTACTCGCGTGTATATATATATATATATATAAATATCGATGAAACAATGCTTTATTATTTCCATCTCTTATCAGTACTTAAGTGAAACGAATACGTTACGCGAAATTATTTCTTTGAATAAAAGTAGTCAATAAATTTACAATTATCGCGGAAATTAATTAATTGCATAGTCAAGCTAATTGTTCATAGAAAAATGAATTATATTTCGATGAGATACGATGATGCGCGGAGCGTTATGACCCGAACTTTCGCCGTTCTCGCCGGGCGAATGACAATAGAACAGCGCGCGGTGGCCTTGCGTATGCACGCAGCAGCATTGACTAACCAAATCAAAATATACTTATTAGATAGCCTTGTTATCATGAAATATTTAACATTACTTTTAATTGAATATTTCATTACTTGTATTTTTCATTAATTTCGATAAACAAAGTGTTATATCATCTTTGCGCTTTGCGTTATGTGAATTCATTAGCATTCTAAATGCACCTAAAATAACGATAACTTTCGCTTGATTGACAGATCGTTTTAAAGTTTTCAATTTATTCAAGTAGTTTCTTTCTGTTAATGGCAATTGTAACTTAATTTTATTCTTTTTTTAATATATTAAAATCATATACCTCGCTTTCAAAATTGACGCTGACAAAATTGGCTTTTTGAAACCTTGATCTTTGTTTTGATAGCGACGCGTCAATAGCACAAGGATATGTATAGTAGTAAAAACTGTTATCGCCTTGAAATATTTAATTTTGATTTTATAAATTACAATATTAAACAGAATATTCTGTTCCTTGCATTTTTGATTGATTTATAATTGTATTTGATGATATCATAAGGCTAGAGAATTTTTCTTTTTTAATACCACTCTTCGTGAAATTTAGCAAACATAACTGAACTGAATTTATGCGACATTAAAATAAGTGCTGAAAAATTTGATCGTGAATTCTGTTGTACAAAAGAAGTGTCCCAATAGGAACTAAAGCCTATAGAGTCAAGATCAGTGAAAACGCTAATTACCACGGAGAAATCATTAATTATGTCGTTGCCGCTCTCCTCTCCCTTTTTTTTCTACGTGACTCCGTTTCTGTCTGGCTGCTTCTCTTTCCCTCTTCACCCCACATCCTTCTGTCTTTCGCTTGCATTCTTCCGCGATGCTAACTATGTGAAGTACTCCCACGACACAAGAATGCCGCTTCAAGATCACGGACTTACGGTCGTGCCAGTCGACGACTCTCTTAATTATTCCCAACATTTTCCTCTTTGCTTCCACCTTCGCGACTTTGCTTCCCTTGCCGCTGTTCAAGATGAAATATCAAAAGGTATATAGCTGTAAAATGTAAAAGAAAATTCAGTTACAGATAATAATCTTTGAATTCTAATGTGGAAGTTTATGTACATTCAACAAAGTCGTCTTAATTCATGAAAAAGTCGGGAGATTTGCGATATAATAATTATAAGATAATTACGTTACAAGTATTGATACTCACTAATAAATATGCACAAACTATTTCTTTCGTAGGTGATAACAGCGTTAATATAAAAAAAATATCCTAATAAAGTTTTATTTTAAATAATTAGGCAAAATATTAAGGAAAAGGCTAAAAACCATTATACCTCGAATTATTTTAGTATAATTATTTATGTAATTATTTATATATGTATATCACGGTAATTACAAAGAGATATCGAATAAAATATATAATACGTACATGAGATATATAGATATGTACATACATAAATATTTAACAAGAGTCATTTGTTGCTCACGCCTATGAGACGTTCAACGCGGGCCCAAACGCAGAATCGTCGCCACGCGGAACCGAGTTCGCAGCCAGTGAAATCTCTAGATCGAAAGCGATTATATTTATACGAGGTGGAAATTTAAAAAAGAAAAGCATGAGAAGCGTGCTCGCTTAACTGTCACCGTTATCTTGCGCCGCAGATCGTGCCGCTATTAGCTGTAATACAGTGACTTTCAAATACCAGGCGGACCCACCACGGTGTCACACTTCTCCTCCGAGGTGACGCAAAGACGGACGATTAAAGCAATTTAATATTAGTCCGACATTACCCTTTCTAGGTACTACCGAGAACGTCGTCTTTTTTTTTACAAACGCGAAGCAGATTCCTTTTACGCTGCTTATGTTTCTTACTTTCCGCTAACTGCTCCNAGGAGGCTAGGAATGAATTTATCTGTTTTATCGTGCGAACATCGAAGAGTATTTCAAATACTCGGCGTAGTTTTACCTTCTCTGCACGAGAGGCTCATTTTCTTGTTACAAATGTGAAGAAAATTTCTTTCGTGTGAGTTACTTTTCCCATTTTTTTTTGTAATTTTCTTTTTACATATATGGAGTTACATTTTCTATTGTGTGAATCCTGGAAAGTGGCTTAGCGAACACTTCCTAATTAGTATCTGCGTTCAATGAAGCTTCAGGAGGCGTCGTCTCATTGAATCGCTTGTTATCTTGACGATCTCCTTCGCTAAAAACTCGCGCTTTCCTTCTTACTAAGTCGTGATTCAGTTTCGACGATGTCTTCCTCTTCTGCTTCATCTTTATCTTTTCTTTGCTTCATATTAAAACTGAACAACTCATTAATAGGATCGTTCCTATCAGCGTGGAGAAATCCAAGGTAATGATGATCGTGCGGGAAGCTGCGATAGCAAGGCGATCATTGTGTAAGCTTTCGCGAAGTCGCAACACGAATTTCGACGGAAGTCAATTAAAATAAGATCTAATCCATAAAGAGTGGATAAATGTCTTCTGCAGCACTGTACCGATCTCATAACATCCTTTATATCAAAATTTAAGAACGAAACAACTGTTTAGTCTTTTCATTTTTCTCAGTTAGGTTGATCATAATCATTGAATTTATGTATTCTTTATGTTTATCACACGTTCTTTATTCATCGTGCCGACTTGTTATAATTAATCCTTGCAATTTTTTTCTTGTCTTTACTTATAATGCGATATCTAATTTACCTATTTATATTATAATGATCGAAACAAGACGGAAGTCAAAGGAAATGTTCTTTTTCACGATCCAGCGTCGAACGAGGAGATCGCGTTCTCGTCCTTTTGTATCACTTGCCTAGAGAAAATAGCATATCCTGAACATCCAAGCAATTGACGATGAACTCGAGAAGGGGTCATCCGATCGTTTTTCATGGACAGATATGTGCGCCTCTTCTTCCGTCTCCTTTTTCTTCTACCACGCTCATTCTTCTCTTTCTCTTCCTCTCAAGTCCACTGACCGAGACTCGCTATGCCGCTGCGCTGTAAAATCGTAAAAAAAGTCTTGATCGTAAAACCCGCCTCGCTTCCGCACTTCGCGGTAGCTTCGCCGCTCGCGATTAGACTCGCGGTGCTTCGCGGAAATTCGCGACTGGACAATGGAAATTTCAGGAAATTCTTAATCCGATTGATAGGCGGTACGCGGAAGATTTTATCGAAGTTAATCGCGGTACGGCAAAGTAATGCATTGAAAAAAATATCCATACGTAGATTGGAATTTCTTTGCCACATACTGCATTTCTTCTCGTTATCTACAAAGTTATTACTTTTTCGTAATCTAGATGAAATCAGACATAATTAATTTCTCGCATTCAAAAACCTATAATTACTTGTACAATTGACGGAAACATTGACGAAATCGTTAAATTTTTGGAAGGGAAGACTTTAATGGTTCGCCAATAAATTGAAACAAACATAAATGGTTTTTAAGCGGAAGTAACTGAGCTTGTGAAGTTTTTCATTTTTCGAGTTTCTTTTTTGATCATGTAACCTTATAGTGCATTTTAAGAGGCTCTTTCTGAAAGGAAGGTTACTTAAAATTTTTTCCGTGCACGAGTCTAAGAGAAGACTGCTGGATACAAACGATTCTCAATCCCGCACTTAACTCGCATTATTATTACAATCGTTTCGGCAGAATGATATAATCCTTCTCATAATTCGCGACAGTACGTTAACGAAGCTCGAGCACATGTCGCGCGCGAACGCTGTCGTAATAAAGGATAATCAAGGTGTAGGAATGCCGAGGCATCTGTGCGCGGTGATTATAATCCGAGAAGGGACGGGGAAAAGCAACGAAGGGTCGCGTTTATCTCGCCGCGCGACGAGGGGAAAAAAAGAAAAAGTAAGGAGGCGAGAACGGGCGTAATGACGCGCGAGAGCGGGCAGAAGGAACTGTGTCCGTTGCCGTTTGCCGTGCACGAGCGAATGGGACGAGCGGATAGAAAATATGGCCATGATATTTACTAACTCGGCCTCCGCGTGAAAGTGTTCGCTCTTCGCTTTGTGCCCCCCCTCGTCGAAAGAACACGCGCGAACGATCCCATGTAACGGGTGTCGCGATCAATCAATCGAGACGAGGACCACGTGTAATTCTACGGAAGAATTCGGACCGTATCTTATGTCTACTGATAAATGCTGAGAATATCTTAAAAGACACTTTCTTCATTAAATTTTAACGATTTTTTTTAAATCTTGGCGGCGGATTTTCGTTATATCGTATCGTTTCACGAAAGTTTTAGCTTTATTTTATACTTTTTAAATATTTTATTATATATTATTTTTACGTTATATTTTTATGTTTAGCGTTCGTAACTTGTTTTAAAAGTTCTCTTAATTTTTAAGTACACTATAAAGTTATATGGTTAAAAAAAATTGGAAAAATGGAAAATTCGAGTTTATGGGCAGTTATTTCTGCCTGTAACAATTTATGTTTCTTCCAATTTATCGGTGATCCGGTGATAAACTCGAATTTTCGAGTTTCTGTTTTCACGTAACTGCACATAGTGCACTTTAACATTAAAAGAGACTTCAAATCGAGCTTACGAGTGCTAGGCATACAAACGTAGCATAAAAATAATAAAATATTAAATAAAGTTAAAAATTTCCGACGACAGTGAGATATGCATACACACAAAGCATACCCGCAAAGATTGATCAACACATGACACATGACCTACTCCGCCAAGACAACAAATTTCAATTTCACGTCGGAAGATTAGAATCTCAAGTGAGGTGTACAGATCACAATGAACACCTTCGTTTAGTCGTACGATAAACATCAAAGTGTGTCACCGCTCTATTATCTACGCGCAAGGCTGCGAACAAAACGTTAATAATCAGATTCTCTTTTTCGGCGCGGCTCAAGAATTTGAAATTGCAGAAACGATAATAACGATAATCGATTTCACGGTGCGATCGCGACCGTGCGCGAATGCGAAGAATTTGGTCGGCGGAAACGTTGAGGCCGATAAGCGCGCGTGGGCTATCATCGAGGAGTACGTTCCACCGTGCTCGGGCACACTCGGGCACCTCTCGCTAAGAAGAAGGGCATCGCGGACGGAGGTGGTACGGGCGCCTTTCTCGCGGCTCGCGCGCGGGCCGCGGCGCTCGCCATGGAATGGCAAAAAAGAGAGGAGGCCCTGTGACGTCACATGACTCGCGCGGCGGTGCCGCTAGCCTCTCACTTGCTCGCCGACGTTCGGCCCGCTCGGTTCATCGCGTTCTGTCGCGTTCGTCGGCTCCGCGCGCGTCTCCTCTCCTCTCCTCTCCTCTCGACTCTCGTTTCGACTCTCGAGTTGTCGACTCCGACCGTCGCCGATCACTGCTCGACCTTTCGTATTCTTGATAAGCGAGAAAAGGAAACAAAGGAAAAAGGGAAACAGTCTGCTGGACCTTCGACTCGGCGCGACGACCGGCGTTTCGCCGTTCAGCGCTTATACACGTACTCGAGCGCGAACGGGAGTGACGTCACGGGAACGGCGGTTGTGTGATTACGCGGTGACACGGCGAGTTCCGCGAGTTCCGCTCCGCCGTGCGCTCTCGGTGGTGAAGAGTTTTGTATTCTTTTTCGTTTGATTGTGCCACACACGATACTCTGGATATGATACCGGATGGATTAAGCCGCCGTTTAGGGTAAGTTCTCTTTTTTTAATCTATCCTGCCGCGCGCGATTTTCGATTCAAGCGTACATCGCTGCTTTTCGTTGTTCTCCAACTTTTCGAAGTTTCGACAATAATGCACTCGAAAGTCTTTGCAACGCTGATACGCCAAATATTTTATTACGTTTTTTTAGACGTGTGATAATGTGATATTTGTTTCCGAAATCCGAAATTTCTGCAAATTAAAAACATCTATTGGTTGAAATATTTACAACTGTATGTAGAAGAATATACTTTTATTTATTAATCATTTTAATTTTTCGATAAATTTATCAACGTGCTATGTAGATTCAGCAGATAAAGTTACTTTTTTCACCCTGCTATTATACATATTTAAGATCAAATTTTATAAAATTTAATAACGTATACAAATTTTATTTATTCGATTACTATTAGAATCCCTCAGTTAATATAAATTTAATATAATTGAGAATTTTAATTATGAATTTATTTATATATTTATTATGATAATGGAAAGATGTGTATGAAAATATTAAATAAAAATAAAAATTATGTACAAATTAGAAAGTTTTAATATTTGAAGTGAATAAAGTTCGCGAATAAAATTTACCGTACACTTATTTTATTAAGTGTCACAAGAGGCTATTATAAAAGAAACTTATAAAATTCTTGCACTAGTTTTTATAACCGTTGACTGTCTTATCGTCATTGCAAATGTTCCATTATAATGGCAGTGTCAGACCGAAGTAAATTGCTACTTGTTGTAATTTATTTCAGTCAGACAGTAACAACATTTTATGCAGCTGTTCTAATTGTGAAATCTTCGAGAGATTGAAATTCAAAGCATGAGAGATGAATCGCGAAATGACGAAGATACACGTTATACCGTATTTGGCTTATTGTTAGTCTTAAAATGATTTTCAAATCTCCGATCAACTTCCTTGTCAAAAGTGTATCAATAGAGTTATTATCTGCAAATAATGGAACACGAGGTGTAAGAGCTATTATTTCCAATTACCTTGATTACGTCCGATTATGAGAATGAGAATCATTAAAGCGTTTAATTATCCGAGCTACATATATTAATCTTTTTAAAATAACACTATGGTTTTATCGCTTAGAATATATTAATAATTATATATTGCATAATTACTCTTTTGCATGATATGATAAAATTTCTTTTGCAAATACAAAGTCAACAGAGAATGGTCAAAACTGCATAGGAATTTATTATGGCGTGAACATTATGCTAGTTTCGTTAATTAAAATTATTTGAATTTTTTTATGCACATTCCTACTGCATTATTCGCGAGTATAGGCCAATTATTAAATAGTGCTCGTGCCAGTCATTTTGCAAAACATTCCTCGCGTCAGAGAAATGCGATCACTTGTACGTCGCAACTGTAATTGTAAGAAAAACATATGTTAATGACATTTTATTCTTTATAAATTTTAAATCTGTATATATCTATTTTTATATACAGATAAAAGTTGACTCTTTTGCAGAAAAATGATATTAAATATGTTGCTTTCGTGCATCGTCAAAAATAAAAACTTTTATAATAAATTAACACATTAATTATATATATTTATATAATGATTAATGTATGGTAAATCTATAATTTAGATATGTAACACTAAAGTTAATTTAAATATTAATTTCTAATTTGAGATTAAGTATTTGCGTGAAATAATAAGTAAACACATCTGAAAAATTGCTTTAATAAATTTAGAAATTACTTTGGATCTGTATACTCCAATGAATTAGCTTTGCAATTACTCTGGACGCTTCAACGGTCCATGACAAAATTTCCATTTCTGCGGACCAGGACTTATAGTACAATAATTGTCTTTTCATAGAGAAAGGAGGGATGACGAAAGACATCGTGATTTTTCTCGAAATGAGCTTGATGCATCCTGCGTGCGCGAGAAAGCGACGAAACTTCTTGATTGACTTGGTAAATGGACTCGTAAATAAACTTTCAGTACAGTCGTTAAATTTGTGGGTCATTATTTTTCTTCGAGGGATATCGAGTCGGTTGATCCGACTTCCGCCTGTCCCTGTTACAGTTCATAGCGTATGTCATGATTTGTCGTAAATTTATACGGTAGTTAGCTTCTTTATTAGTCCTAATTCTTGCTCCTAGCAATTGATAATTCTAAAAGTTTCATCAGAAAAGCTGTTGGAAATGTGATAATAATTTTCTCATTTTTCTCCGTTTGATACTCGAATATTTACTCTTATAAAAGTTACTCTTTCTATCTTTAGTATGTAAGATCGATTCGAACGAACAATAAATACAAGAAATTCTTGTGTTTACCTTCGTAGATTCTCTTAATGATACAATACGCATAAGTTGGCTTTATTGCGAACATAAACAAACTTTTCTGAAAGGAGCACATCGATCGCTAAAATTGATATTACGAATTGAGGGATAATTTCAATTTTATGAATTCGAAACAATTAATAAAGTTTCAATGAGCAAAAAAAACCTGAAATTTGTTCAAATATTAATTCTTCTCGTACTTTATCGTCGTAAAAAATGACTGCGGAGAAGATTGGCGCTCGGTAGATTTCAATATTCAAGACTTTAGTTATTTCACAATAACTTTTACGAGTTCGTAATCTTCAATTTAATTGTATGAAATTGTTTGAATTGAATGCGAAGGGTTAAATATATACTGCTGATATAATGTATTCTATTCTGTTATGCACGAAGGAGAGTCGTGTCTTTCTGAAAAATCACGCGATCTAAGGGGATTGGCCTTTTCAAGGTGGCCAACGCGTGAGACGAATACGCGTAGGCCTGAAATAAATCGTCGGTGCCCGCTTCGAAATATATCAAGCACGGATGGGTACCGGCATCTATCGTCTCGGGAATCGGGATTACGGAACCGCGAATGGGCCGCGTAGAGAAACGTAATTGAAAATGCTTATCTTTTTATTGCCGCGACGCAGATAATCGTCGATTCCGCGCCAGTCTCGCAGTGGCATCGCGAGAACATTTATGTAAGCCTTCGCGCGCGCGCGCGCTCTCAAAGATCGCGAATGCCCGCGGGATATCCCTTGCAAATATCTTGCAATCGCCTTTTCACGAGCGAATAACTGGCAGGTCGGCACTCCGGAGTAATATCCAGTATATGTCCAGTTCCAGTAAACATTCCGACTTTTCTACTGCCGTATAGCGGACCAACCTCCGTGCTCGAGGTGATACGAATATAAATTTCTCGTAGAATATATAGAGAGCCCCCAGATTTTAAGTCTTATCCCTGGAAACGTGACCGTGTATTGTACACAGTTACAGAATGTAGGCTCAGAAACAAAGATGCTTCGTGCAATGGATTCGCGCTATTCGATCATGCAACTTTTTTTTTTGTAACGCAGTACATATAATTATCGTAAACTAGACAAGATAAACATCGATGAGGATAAAGTTCTTCTTTCTATGCACAAGCATTTTTTTTGCTCAGACAGTGTGATATATCGTTGTAAAAGCGCAATTTTTAATTGGGTATTTCCATTAAATTTATCTTACGCTAAACAGACATTTAACCTTTTAGCTGTTACATGCGAAAAAGATTTTTTTCTTAATTATTGGCAAACAATAAATGCATTATATTTGTGATATATCAGCTTGATTTATCAATTCTGTATTAATCAACATGAAATAACGTAATAAATTAACAAAAAAATTGATCGTTTTTTAGAGTGAACATATACATATAGAGCGCTGAAGGATATGCAGTTCTCAGTAACATTTTAATATATTCATATAATGTTTATTATGAAACGAAGCACCTTTTTTTGCATAATTAACGTAATGAAGAAAGAATGATATGGCATTTATAACGTATATACATTGCGTGTTACATAAGTCTTAAGATTTCGATTTTGGAGTTCTCACGTTTTGAAGCCAGTTTCCATCGAGCTATAGTCGCGATGATTATATTACAGTTACGGGTCAGTGCCGTACTAACGGCAGACATATAATTTAGAATGTTTCGTCAAGAATAAGGGGGTCATTCTTAGTCGATCGCGAGCGAAACGGCTTGTCAGAGCGGATTGTCGCCGATCGTGCCGGCAAAACCGATTCGCATGAGCGACAAAGATTATACAGACCGCGGCGTGCTGTTCCGTTCTTATTTATTGGATCGGAACGCTTTGGCAGAGTCCGATCGATCGAACGCGCGGGAACAAGAACAAAAAGGAGAGACGATCGATTTGCATCTTCTTCTCTCGCACTTCTTTTCTCGCGGGACGCGCGCGCGCCAACGAGCGATTTATTATCTCGCGACGGCGGCGGCGGACGTTCATTAGACGCCCGTTTCTCCTTGTCTTCGGGGGAAGCTCATTAGTCGGCGAGTGCGCGAGGACGCGAGTCCTCTCGCGCGACAGGGCCGATGGCGATTAGTAAACGATGCTGGATTACGCAGCAGATCGTTGGATTAATAAGCGTCCGTTGACCGGACGCAGGCAGCATGGCTTCTCGCAAACGCTTGATTTCTCCGCGAAGGCGTCAGAATGACCAGCAACTACTCGGCTATCACAAAACCTTGCACTTTAATGGCTAGTAACGTGGGCATATGCTGTTTATTTCTCTCTCTCTCTCTCTCTCTCTCTCTGAAAGTATAGCGTATATAATTAAATATTAGATAAAAGTGTAGACTGGGTTGGGAGTTTTTATATAACTGAATGTGAAATATAATTAAATATAGTATACGTGTGTACGCAAATAGAGAGAAATGATAATTTATTTTATTGTGTATATGTATTATTTGTAATAATAAATTGTTTGACTAGTTTGAAATTGATTTAAGCTTGATAGAAATGTTATTTATCGCTTGATTTTAATTTGGGAAAAAGGGAAAATAGATTAGAGATTTTCTTTTTGATAAATCAAAGAGAGCAAGTATTATAAATGATAAAATCATATACATCCTTTAATTGTATTTTTCTTTATTAGAGAATTTTGAGAGACTTGTGATTGTAAAGATGTATAATATTAAGAGTTAGAAAGTTGTATTGAATGTGAATTTCTTGTGACGTTTTCATGTAAAAAAAAGTTAATTCCAAATTGTCAAAGATACAAGAATTTTATAATTTCGTTATATTTCACATGTCAAATAGATATCTGAATCTCAGTTTAGCATTTTTATTCACTTATCGCGACAAAATTAATTCCAAGTGATACGGGCACGTTTGCGAATGTTTAGCGCAAATAACACTCGAGGGCCTCGCGTCTTTGTGAAAGCGAACCGGATCTCGTTAGTAATTCGCGTTTTACGCTCGCGACGTGATGTATCGTTCTGGATTATCACTGACTGCCGGCCAGTATGTATAATACTGGTATGGTACCGTCCGTAGAGCCCTTCGTTCTGTATGTTAATGCGTACATGAATAAACCAAGGAAAGCCGATACTCTGTTTAAACATCAAGCTTGTCCTAAGTTTGCTTCGCTCGGATGTTTCGTGTGGCGCATATGCAGACAGTCGTCGTATTTATAGTTGTCGTCAATGATAATCAACGGAAATAATCTCGTGGGTCGGCAGTGATGTCAACGTGATCGTCAGACTTGTGACGCAATTGCATTTTATACTCATTAATTGCTCATTAATTCCGCATATCAATAAGTGAAAAAGATGTAGTCGTCTTCAAGACGTCGTAAATGCAAATCCAAGCTTTTATTTCCATTGCGGAAAAATACCGCATTTGAATATCACTGATGGAATGAAACTGACATCTATGGACATTAATTTATCAATCACTCGGAACATAATTGCTTCATTAGAATCAAATCAATATTAACAGATTATTATTTAAATACGCAATGTTTTCATGTGTGATTCTTAGCGTGCAAATGATACAATGATGATTTGTTTCTAACAATGTAATTTAATTGCGAGATAAATCGCCCATTTATTGAAATTTAATATAAACGACTAAATTAATATCCAATATTTATGCTTATATAAGTGTAACGGAAATATAACGGATGATTGAGTGTGTAAAAAAAATCATTATTGATATCGATGCCGATTACGATGTAGACAAAATCATGTCATTTATGCAGATAAATTGAAGCCGATCCCTCTTCCGTCATACAATCCATGACGACAACCGCGAATTACATCTCATCGCTCTCTCTTAGATTCTCTTCAGTCCCGACCACAACCTGGAACCAAGAGAGAAAAAAAAATACATCGTTGACAAAAATTGTCGTGGAGAGGATCTTACGAAATCAAAGACATTGCGGCGAACAGAAAAAAGGATTTCTAGTTGATCTTACCATTGCTGGCAATTTCATTTGCTCATATTGTATTACAATCACATGCTTTCGTAACCAAGCCTATGACATAGCATTTTATTAATCAGCCAACGGAATTACTTTTTTTTAAATCAAAATAATATTTTTAAGTATTTCTATAGCATCTTTTTTCTTTCTTTTTTTTTATTTGAAAACAGATCTAATTTTTTAAATTTTGTTATTTAATTAAATAAATGTAGCTAGAATAGAGGGATGTTACAGTCGCAAGCCTCAAAGTGAATTAAAGCGCACAGGAGGAAGAGTAATTTTTATGATAGGAAGCTAAGTGCGTGTAGGTAAACTTTCGTAACGAGACGGCGGCGGTGTAGCGAAAACGAAAGCCTCTCCACGGCGACTTGTTCGCGAAAATTGCGATTTCTGGCAACGACTGACGCGGTTACTTCTCCGGGAACGTAATATTTAATTATTGCGATGTTTCGCCAATGTGTGTGCATTCATATCGGTGAAAACGTCGTGTCGGCGACCCGCTCTGGATCCGTATTTTTTAAGTGCGGCCAACTTTCGTGTATGAATTTCAGTTATTTGGTCCGATCGTGAAATGGAACGATCAACCGTGACAGCGATGGCGCGAGGTGTCATTCGATCCTCTTCATAATTTCTCCGACCGCTCCCGCCCTCAAATTATCTCGCTATTTCTGGAAATTGATATATTTTCCAATATCTGGGAGAAGTGCTTCTGCTTAATTATTTTAGTTATATCTGTTTAATATACGTTTACAATAAAGTGAACTGTAGGCTAATTTAAGCGTATAAAAATAGATTTTATCTCGTTGTCAGTGTTCAGTCTCTGTTATACACCGGTAATATCTTTATTCTGCAGAAACGATTTTAGGATGCCATCTAAAACGTAAGGTGACAGTGATTGTCGAGGGGCTTGGGCTATCTGGTCTCGGGCTTAACGATCGGGCTTAACAGTCGGGGTAACCACTATACGGAGCGGATGCGCGTAAATGTCTACCGCGGGTGAAACGAGCCTACGAGCGGATCGCCGCTCGGACTATAAAAATTCGAAAGGGGCCATCTCGTCATCTCTCACCGTCTCTCGGTGGTGGTAGGTGCGTGCATCTTGATGCACTTTCAATCGAGGTTAAAACACTTTCGCCACGGTCGAAATTAAGGAGCACGCGCGTGTAAACTGCGCGTGCTGCGTCGGCGTTAACTCGATTGGCTCGCCGAATACTGGTAGCATGAGAACGGCGGCGAAAAACAATCGTGAAAGCATCCCGGGAAGAGACCTCCCTTTGATTGTCTCCCGTAGAAAGTAAACATGAACGAGGTAAGAGCGCGCCTCTTTTCGAATTCACCGATGCTGCCTCTCTTTCCTCTCCGTCTCTCACGCGAGCAATCACGGTTCGCACCGGAATTCGCGAATTAAGTTTTGTTTTCACGCTCGGCTGCCCCAATGTGACGGACAAGACTTTTGTGGCGGATTCAGGCTGAATTCGTGGCCGGAAACAAGCGCGACAGCCACCACCGAAATTTGTACCGTTTCCGGATCCGACTTTCTCCGACATATATTTGCTTCAACGCTTGCTGATAGATGTCTAACAGCTTTCAAAACGAATTTATTTTTCTCATTTTTCATCTTTTCTGTTACTTATAATACTATAATTATTATCAAATATATTATATTTGGCTTCAATTAATCATAGATTAATTATAATTATATATCAAGAAATCATTTTATATTCCTTAGTAAGCGTCAAATAAAAACATTGCTTCTATTATTTTTATGTCTTAATTGTGTAGATTTTTATGTGACATGATTTTCTGTGACTTCTTATATTCTATAAAATAAACTATATTGACATTCTCTAATTGTTAGCGTGAGATGTTGTCTCCAAGCGATTCTTATTTTTCATTATCTTCCAATGTAAAATGCACGTGTCAGTCACTTTGAATATTGAGTTCGTGGCCGTGTCACAAGTTTTTTCTCCTCTTCCCATTTCTCTTTGCATTTGAATTTCCCTTTCGTCTTCTCTCTACTCTTTTTTTCATGGTCGTTCTGGTCGTATCATAAAAATGAAAATTTTCGGTCCGCGTCACGAACGAATGGCGATTGGCGATGGCTACAAAGTGCCGACGGAACAGGTTTCCAAAGACGCGAGGATGTGTCATGCATCCGATGTGTACGTCGCTGTAACGCGACCATCAGTCACGAGATGGTAGCCGGTATAAGAGAGGGGAAAGAGGCAGACGATGCAAAAATCGGAGTTATTTTTGTGGCTGATATTGGCTTGAGTCATGTGATCTCGCGCGATTGTGCTTTATCCCGTCTTGTCTTATACATTGAGAGCACTCGCGGCATTTGGTGTTCAGTGGACATGCCATTAAGATACATCTTTCGAATAGACGTCGTGTGTGGCGGCTGAAATCTGATCCTAGATTTTTATATGATTTAAAATCGCGATAATGACATCATTAATCTCATCATAATTTTAAACGTATTTAGTTTACTTTTTGTATGCTTTTGTATCTTACGTGATTACATATCAGATGCTATTTTATTCGCAAGAGTATGGTTTTTACTATGAATTTTATAAAACGAAATATTAAGTTTAAGACTATAAATGTTTTATACTTAAAGTTATAAGTCACAATAAGAGAGAGAACTATATAACTAATATATACTAATATTTTCGATGTAGGCGCAATTATTGCCAGTTGAATTCATTACATATGATATACATCTAGCAAGTGGTAATTGCTAATATGAATAATGCGAAAAGAGGATTACAACTTACGGATTTATTTAGTCTTATATATAAGATTGAGGTAAAAAAAGTATGTGGTATAACCTGTGCTCATACAATATTAATCCATGCGGTACTCGTTTCGTTGACATTATAAGAGTTTCAGATTTCTTGATAATTATCAATTTACCTGAGCATATCAAATATCTAGAATAAAACCGGATTGGAGTAGATCCAAAACTTGATTATTTGCTTTTTATTTTGGACGTGCACCGTTGCTATGCGGAATGGAAAAAAAAGAAATAAAAAAAAGAAATATCGAAACTTTCTGTCAGAAGGGTATTCTAATAGCGGTAAAAGCTGTTTTTGTAAAACAGAAAAGAAATAAGAATTCTTGCATTCGTTGCTTTTCGATTTACTAGTTTTATGTTTCACCTAAAACAACCTACTTGTCTGTTTATCACTCTATCTCTGATAAGAAAACTAAAAATAGTAAATGTATTGTGAGGAAAAATACGCATGAAGAAAAAAAAACAGAGAGAGAGAGAGAGAGAGAGAGAGAGAGAGAGAGAGAGAGAGAGAGAGAGAGAGAGAGAGGAAAAATATGGAAGAAAATAAAGAAAGAAGCCAGAAAAGATTTACATATAATAAAATATAAATGAAATCTTATTTTTATATTTATTATATGTACCTATTTACAATTAATTTTTATATGAAAATATGATTTTATAAGAAAATTATATTCGCCGAATGTAATGCCAAATCTATTCCGACTTTTTTCATTTATTCTTTAATATTTTTTGTTTAAATGTAATAGACGCAGTAGGATTAACGTTATCTTTGCGGTTGAATTTGCGTCGATTATCGTCTCGTTAACGGAGATCTTGGAGAGCGTTTATCTTCGCTCAAGGACAACGCGAAAATTTTCCGTGATATGTTCTCTCTCTACGTAATAGGAAATAGAGGAATGATTTCGCGGAATGTGCAAAACAATTGATAGCCTAGGTAGAAGTGCAAGTAGTAGCGGCGAAATAGCGAAAAAGAACGAGCGAGGAGAATGAGGTTTGAGAACGCTCTCTGAGCTGGTTGTTCGTCCAGCTACAAGTTACGTTCTAAAAACTTGTCGGTCCGAGGTTATTAACTTGCGAACAAAAATGACGGGGGGGGGGAGGGGGGGGCTGAATTAATTTGGCTCCGCCGCGGCCATAGGTTTGCGGTTTGCTCATACATCGTCTCTTGCGTAATCAGAATTTAAAGTTTCGATGGATCGTCTTGATTATATATGTCACACTCGAATACATAGAGGATACAAAATTTTGCATTTGTTATTATTTTTGAAATTAATTTTAGATAGTCAATTTTATATAAATGCATTTTCAAATCATAAAATTGGCAATGTTTCCATATGTATGATATTTAAGTGATATTTATAATTGATACTGATTTGATGATATTGTTCGATATATTTCATATATCAATTTTAGTTTGCAAGAAAGTTAATAATGTGCGAATATAAAAAGAGATTCCTTTTACTTTGCTACATTCATTAAAATATTTACAAATTTATTTTTATAGTACATCCGTACATTAAAATGGTAGAAATTTTTATAAATCTTCATATTGAACTTGAATTGATATCAAAATTAAATATTTAATGTTCTTGGCATTCACGCACATTAGAATCGAATTTAAAGAACATCACACTTCGAGATGATGGAGCGATGACGCGGTTGCATAATACGAAACCTAGTAACCTTTTGTGTTTCGTTGTGTTGTGAATAGATAATATAATACCGCTTCGCCATGTAATAATGGGCGCGCGCGTTATCCTGTTAAGGTTACTTGTTCGATAGCGTTCGAACAAGTCACGATGAGCATGTCTCGACTAACATGAAAGATTCTTCCTATTGCTTATTACATGGCTACTCATCCTTCAAAATTTTTAAAAATAATTTTGGTATATTTAAAAACGTACACACATGTTTAAGTATGCGTGTTATTTTATATAACATAAAGAAGAGAATGATTTAAAAAATTCGCTATTTTCTATTAGAAAAATAATATAAAAATGAGAATAACTTTGTGTAATTAAAAATAAGATTGTAAAAAAATTATAAGAAACATTTTTTGGAATAACGCGTAATATACATTTTTTTCTCTTCAATGTTTATTTTGAATATTTATAAGTTTTACGTTAACTCTATTATAATTTTTAAAATAACAAAACACACACATGTATTTGATATTATCCTAAATGCTCAGTGGGATAAATATTTCATAGAAACGACAATCTATCTTTATGATGATATAACCCACATCCGTTTGACCCGAAAGCGAAACTTTTCTATTGCACGTAGTCGAGTGATAAGCGTAAAAAATTTGTGGCCTGCAAACGATGCACGGCCTTGATGCAATGAAAATGCGATAATGTTTCAAGCACGATTATGCCCGAAAGAACGATTACGCCACTTTCGTAGAAATCCACGCGAGGAGACCCCACCTCTTCTCTAGAGAGTTAAATCGTTATTCATGACGACCGGCCGTGCCGTTAGTATGCTGCGGGAAAATGGAAACAGGTTACGAATATATCATCCGTTAATTCACTCCTGCCGATGCCGCGCCAAATATCGTACTGCGTGTAAATCCTGCACGAGTGCCACACACAGTAAGCCAGATCGTTGATCCGAATGTACAAAAGCCAAATTCATGATTTTAGGTGTTACGAGATCTTTTTCGAAATTTTTTACGTTTTACGATTTCTTATCTGACATTTAACACAAAGTGAAATTACACAGAAAAAGATTTTAATTTATTTATTTTTAGAAATGTTATAATCTATTTTTTTAATCTATTTAAAATTTTTTTAATTTTTTATTAATTGTACTTTTCAAAAATATAGAATAAATGAATTGAAAAATATAGGATATCATAAGAATTCTGGAAATAAGGATTCTTTGTATATTTTTATTAATTTTCTTTTCTAAATATCCATTTTAGACACACATAAATTTCTGTTTTATATTTTTGCAATTCTATTTTGCCTGTACGCGTTGCTCGGATCCCACGACGATCTCGATACGCTTGAAGCACCTTTCCATCATTCCACCCAATCTAAGAGGCTTGTGGATAATTGCGCGCCTAACACGATCGTGCAAGCAAGTATGCAAATCTTCGGGAGGAAATCCTGATCCTTTCACCACGTTACTGTAGCCTGTATCTGTCTTATCCTGATCCACATGCAGGCGCTTAATTATAATTACGTACTTTCAAATTTAGCACCTAGTGTGTCAAATGACACGCGTTTGCAGAAGCAAGTGCAATTCCGTGTTATTACGTATTCAAAGTTCCATTTTTATTCATAGCGTACGAGTGACTGAAGAAAGTGTGTCATGCTTCTGATATTCAAAAGTCATCGATTTTAAAACTTAATTAGCTCAAGAAAAGTAATCAAATCATGGATCTAATTGTAAGTTGTGCTCTCACAAGAATATCACGTGTCTTCTCCAGATACTTGTCTTTTTTTTTGTCAATTTACTATTTTTAAGTATTTACAAATTTGCAATTTTACAAATTTGTAATGCGAAAGCTCATGAGGGAGGCCAACGCGCGACACGGTGTTAGGTAATTCTAAAAGAACATGTATCAATTAAAATAGAACACCGATTGACAACGGTTGACAATGGGTGGTCACGTCCGCTGTGTCTCTGCGGCTTTCTTTCCACGAGCATGTGAGAACGTTTTTTCATCATCTTGCGAATACAATAAGGCTTATACGCGTCCTTGTTGTTCTCCACCTTGGCTGAGTTCCGTTTGCGGGTGAACCACGATGACGAATTCGAGTTGAACAAACCGTGTTGCGATTCAGTGCAGAGTACGAACGCCGGTGACCGTTAACCGACCAGAGAGGCTCAACCGACGCGCGACGGCAGGCTCCTCTGCTCCTCCGCTGTGCGTGTCCCATTCGCTGAATATTATTCAGCGGCCGATCGAAAAGTAACGCGCGATCGAGTTGAGCGTCTCTGGACGCGCTGTGTTACACCATGCCTGTAAAGTGTGTCAATGGGAGAACAAACAGACAAATGTGCTCCTCGTGACTAACCCACTCACCAAAAGTCGCTTATAAGGTGCCGGCCGGCCTGTGGAGACTTGAATGCCCGCTAGGTTTTATGATATATTTTTGCTGACGACGAACCTTTTGTCTGGTGAAGGGTTTGATGGATTAGAAGTTAACATAAATGAAGCAGTGGGGAAGTACTTTAATAAAAATTAACGGGGATTGAATACAAAAAATTCCTATTTTAAACTTCATTAGAAGTTGTATGTAGTTTTATTATAGTTATTGTATGTGTTTATATTACGTTTCAGTTTGTTATTTAATTAATTTGTCATATTTGTAAAAGGCAAATGATTATATACTATACTTATAGCTTATACTAATAGCTCCGTGTTTTAATATTCTTATTTCAAGCATACTTAATAATTTTTTGAACGATGTAATTCTGAATCGATATTACAGAATTAGGTTGCATTTAAAATCGTTTCTACAGAAAAGGTAATTCTCGGCTTATCGTTAGTAATTGTGTTACACGGTATGAAAAACCTAGGTACATTCAAAGTATTAATTCAAAGCTGCGGGGCATATGGTTTACATTATGCGGTAAGAGGCATATCGTGGCTTACGATACGCGCTAAAGGAAACCGTAAAGGTTTTAAGTACACGAAGAATCCGCTGTCGATGAAAAATTTGCCGCGCTGAGGAGCACATCACGCGGCGGCATTCGTTCTTCCTCCGCAATTTCTCGGTGCCTCGCAGCTGGTGCGTGCTACTCGGCGCGGCGAACGGAGGTTAATCCCGAACGTCCACGTAATCGTTAGATACCACCTTTTATGCCAGCGCAATCACGCGACAGTTCCTTTCTACTGCGCGACGGCGACGGCGACGGCGACGGCGTCGGCAGAAAAGTCCCGTAATGCGACGTCCGTCGCCGTGTCGGTGGCCCGCAGCTTGTCGCCCCGACAAGCTTATCGACTTAGGTAATTAATACCGGTCTGGGTGGTGCAGGTCGGAATGCGGCACACAAACTTCTCTGGATCTGTGCTCGATACCGGAACGTCGTGTCGCGTCGGTTCTCGGAAATATCATCTAGAAACAAGTGAGCGTTGTAGTGTTTGCCTGGACGAGTGACACGTTTGCGCTGTGGCAATAGTACTCGATACGAGGAGAATAAAGTGGTGCAGAGAGGATTAAACGAATTGTTGACATTATTATCTCTTTATTTAAAGATATATTTAATTAAAGATAGTAACTGTGGGGAGGGGGAGACAAATGTCTTAATTTTTTAGATTGGTCTTTCTCCTCGTGATTTTGCTATCCGAGTTTACACAAAGTATTATTTGGTAACTAGCACAAACGGATGATAGTCGTCGGTGCTGCGTATTTCACCATCTTTCTCACCGAGTTAAAAATAAATTTTCCGTTAATCGAGTGGTCCGGTCACCTCATTTGATTAACGAATTCTTACCGTGAAATACTCGGGTAAATTGCCGCCGCGGCATTAAGTCGCATACCGAAACGTGTCGTGCCGTTGGAACTTGCGTTGTTGCATTGCATCATTGCGACGTCATCGGGAGGATTTACGGCAAACTTGAGAAGAATGAAGAATGACTTGGTTGGCCCGAGTTTGTGCCGAGTGAACCGTTGACCGCGCCGGCAAAAACCCGGGGAAAATGGCGGAATGCGACCGGTTCGAATCGACTCGCTATCGAGTGGAGGAAGTGCTCCGTCTCGTTTCCACCGCGCTTTTCCAAGTCGGCGAACTCCTTCTCTTTCCTTTGCGCCGTCGTTATTTGTGTCGTACATCAGCCACCGTTACTAGTCGCGCGCCGTGCTGTGTAGTTGCGAGAAAAGAGGAGACTTCAATGCCGGATTGGTAATGTCGCGCCAGGTTGAACGTACTAGATCGATTACTCTGTTCCATTGAACATCCTGAATTAAACTGTGAAATTGAATGAGTTTAATCGATAAGAATTCCACGTCAAATTACATTAAGTGTAACATATCTAATCGCTATGTTTAGAATGACATATGTGAATGATAATCTCTTGAAAATAAAATAGTTAAGTCAGTAGCGTGGCAAAATAGCAGCGGAATCTAGTTTGAGATAAATAAACATAATTAAATATACAGCATGTGATCCATTTGATCTTATTATCTGAAATATTTCTTCAATTGTAAAGAAAGAGAGAGAGAGAGAGAGAGAGAGAGAGAGAGAGAGAGAGAGAGTTTTTTGAAGAAACCATAAATTTATAGAAAAGATTATATAATAATTATAATTTTCTTTTTATATTTTTGATCTTTTGATAAAATTATGCTAAAAATTGTGTGATAGTAGAATGAGAAATAAAATAAATGTTCATCAATTTTTCTAAGCAGAAAAATCTTAGGAAAATTATATGATCTTTCTCATTACTGTTAGGAACATTATCTAGCCGGATGTGTTCTTTCCACGCATGCATCAGTCAGACATCGCATGGTCGGTGTCGTGTAGGAGACATTTGTGCAGTGTCGCGGTGGAGGCTGTTAACCTTATCCGCGGCACGGCGTGGCGGCCATTGTCTTCGTTTTCGCGATTACTAGGCAACATTACGTCCGATACGGCTAGGCTATCCATTTAATAATTGACTAGCAGCAAAAGTCAGTCTTTGTATTCGCGCAATTCGTCCTCGTGCGCGTCAGGCGTGTAACTTAATTCTTTCGAAAAGTTTCTTTTTTAGTAGAGAACAACATTCGAGATATAAAAAAAATGACGGGAAAGAATCTGATTTGCATAATAATGCACATCGTATCCTTAAAATGTCTTAAAATTGTTCAAGTATTACTAACAACTGTAATCTTTATTTCTCAATCTTTGTCTCTGTTCTTTTCTTTTTCTTCCTCTCGTATAATTTTTTTCTTAAAATTTATAGGCAGAAATAAACTTGCCAAGAAGGTTGAATTTATAGAGATTTTTAAATTAAAATAAAGAGATAATTAACTAAAGATTCTCGATAAAGAAATCAAACAAAAAACAACCGACAAAGGGGGCATTACATATTGCAGGAATATAATTATATAATTTTATATATACGCGCGCGCTTACGGTTCTATGTGCTTCTTTGGTCCAGATTTATCATTCCCCGTTTTGCCTCTTTGCTAGTTTATTGTTGTGCCACTGTTACCGTTGCAGCGCCAGACCTTGTTTGCATCGTAATAGAATTGCCTCTTCTACTTGAACGTTGCCCAATTTCGCGTAATATTTTTCAAAATGGTCATTTGTCTCGCTGCGATCTCTATGCAACGGGAAATTGGCGCTTGCTGAGATATATCGCTGAAGATTAAATGGGAAATCTTATCACACGATATATTCTTTACGATCTTTTTATTTTACGATCTCTTACGACGATTAAGTGTCCATTATAATGCGATATAGAGAAACGTGGCGTGCTTATTTACGATCATGTTCAACGGATGGGGCGTATTAAGATCTCAGCGTATTGGGATTTCAGGAAATCCGCGATCGCAGATAACTTTTTTACATCTCGTCATCCGCGTTTTAATTATTAGAAAACCGTGCGCGTATCAATTAACGGTAATTACGGCCAAGAATATTCCATGCTATATGATATCGTTTCGACCGCCGTATCCTGGCGCGTAGAATTTATCAAGCTCCTCGTTAGTTAATACACGGTATACGTCAGTGGAGATCTCTCGGAATGACGTAGTGTATATTAAGCGCGAGATTGCAAGCTAGTGGTGGCGGATTAAATTGAACGTCTGATCCTTGCCTCGAATGAGATTCAAGTTTTTCACGACGACAAGTAAAAGTTCAGTAGAAGCAGAAGATGGAATTTTATTTCGAGAGATGTAATTTCAAAGTAAGCTTAAAAGCAGGCGCTGTATCTACTTTTAAGAGATTAATATCACTTAAATGTTGCTCGTAATAGTAGTTTGAAATCTGAGCAGCGTAGTGCAATATAAGCAAATTAACAGGCGATGTTAAAAATGCGCCTGTTAATTTGCTTATAAAATTACAAAAAAAGCATGTCTGAAAGGGACGACTTCTTGAACAAAAGTATATTATTTTGACATGACATTTGTTCAAATTTCTTTGTCTGACAATGAAAGCAAGGATCAAATATTCAACTTAATTTGTATTCGCCTGCAATTTAAAGATTTAAACCTAGAAAAGAATTATGAGTTACAATGAAGAGGATGAATCAAACATTGTTTAGATGTTTATGTTTCAAATCGTACATAACACACGTGAGATGAACGTACGTGCTAGTGTAACATAATAGGATTAATTAATATTTGAACGATATTGCTCAAACGTTTTTTCTCACGAGTATTAATTTTCCCCGAAGTTAATACTTCGGGGAATCATAATTTCCCATTATCATTTTTCCTTGTAAAGGATTATAGAAGTGAATTGAACGCTTAATGAAAACGGAAGTTGGCTCGCACGTATCATGATTATGATCCATGAGAAACTGATACATCTAAGTATGGTCCTATCCTCGGTGACCTGCGGTAAACGGAGCGTGAACGTTAGTCTGATCGACGACGGTAAAACCATTACCGAGGGCGGCAACAATTTGTTATGAGAGCAAGAGCAAGCCGACACGCACCGTCGTGCGTACGCGTATGTATGTATGTAGAGAGGAAAGGCACTTTAACGGAGAGGACAGCGACTTCCCTACTCTCAAGACAGCACATTATGAGCTCACTTGCGCGTTTCTGATCGTGATTATTTATTTGGTAGATCTCTTATCTTGGCGCGCGAGCAAATTGCCTGCTTTCTTTGCAAGTGCGTATAAACATGCTCGATACAAGTGCACGTCAATAAAATAAAAGAGTGATATGCGTGTGATAAGAGGACGCGGTTAACAAATATTCCCGACCGTTATTGATACTTTTAATATCTACATTCTGATTGGCATATACATACATAATACGGCTCGGTATGCTTGGATCTAGATAAATAGGATCTTACAATAGTCTCTTCTTCAATCTATACATGTTATTTTATAATTATTTTCATATTACTAGGCGTATGGTTTTTACAAAAATCAGAAGCATACACAAGGATTGCTATTTTGGGTAACAGATAATGAAGGATCGAAGAATTTGTGCTTGTGTCCCATTATCCGTTCAAGTTACTTAGTAATAATACATTCGTGCGTGGGTGACTCTCTGGCATCAAGGCCATTTTCGCAACGATGTCCGATTTCGAAGGCTGGTTTACATACTTTCATCGCGTTTCTCGTCGCCATCGTGGACCGTGGAATTGAAAGGTCCTGTTATCATCGCAATAATTCGAATAAATTTTCGTGGAACAGGATTTTGTGCAACAACATTAATATTAATTCTTTTTTTTATATATTATGTATACGATTTTATAAGTATATAATGTTTTTAATTATTCGTATTTTTGATAAACGGAAAAATGGAAAAAATTCTTCTTTTTCACATTGTCGTATTACTTGCGTCAATATTAGATGATTAGTTTCCGAGGTAACATTTATTTTATGGAATAAAATTTCTGATTTACGAGATAACAATATATTTTACTTGTCGCTCTAATGATAAATTGTATAGCTATAGCTCGATTACTCTCGGGAGAACTGCAGCTCTCTACAAGTGAAAGTGTATATTGTCGTACGGTGGTGCATAAAATATTCCAATGTCTTTGGTGTCGGTACACCGTATTTATAAATTATGCGATACGATATATTGAACGTTTACGAATAGCACGAAAGCAAGTATCGCTTTACGCGATGCGTGTTACTCGGATGATGCAGCGGCAATGCAACGCCGATACGCGCGATGAATTCCTATCGAAATCAGCCCTCGATTCGCATTCGCCTGCCAAGACGGTGTACCGGCATCAACGCGAGAGCGTAACGACGATACGTCTCTTTGGGCACGCAGTAATTAATTGATCCAAAACCCTAACCGATAGCTAACTGGGTCGTGGAAAAACGCAACTCGCCGATACGAGACGCAGTCAGAGCGGTCGATTTACCAAGATAACTTACCTCGAATAGTTTTACTTTCTCATGCGAGGAATATCACGAAACGTGAATCATGTCGAGCGTAAAGGCCTATCTAGATGAACCAATTTTTAGTATCTTATAATACTATTAGAATATCACAATTTTTTAATGTAGCTTTTATCTTGCCTTTGATATTATAATTCAAATGAAAATTTATCGAAAATTGGTTTCTTGAATAGATTCATTATTTTTAACGATCTTTTTCAAAATTAATTACTTAGAACTCGAGTGCTTTACGTTTCCCTTATAAGGAGTCCCAGTGGAGTTGCATTCGCTTTCGCGAATTTTTGTGTCGGCGATCGCGTGCGTGCGTTACAAGAGGAAAGGCGTCGATGGCATTCCGTGCGTTCGCGCATATAAGTATGTTAGGTTTGAGAATAGACTGGGAACGTGCGCACGCACGGCTATCGAAAAAAAGAGATTGAATTCCGTAGTAATTTGCATGGTGTTTGCATGGCATTAATACGAATGCATGTATACGCGGCGCGACGTGCCTTCGATCTTGCACATCGATCGCGCAGGGCTCGGCTTGCCGTCGCCAGCAGCAGAATACGAGAGTCGAGATTGTCGAGAATCGATCTGGAGCGCTCGCATGGCATTTATGTATAGTACACTGTCACTGCGGATCGCCTCGTTCAAAATAGGCGTCTCGCTCACACCTGAATGCATTCTCGAGGCAGAGGTACGCGAGAGACTACTATCACTCCACTTTTATCTGCGGGAGAAAATACTTTCGAATTATTTCATATCTGTTTATTAATTCGTTAACGATTCCATAGCGTTACATTTCGCAGCGATATCAACAGTTGAAGTTAATCGTGCGTGCATTTGCATGAACTATTTCTTCATAACACAGATGTCCAGCACGTAGAATTTTTTTTTTACGAATATAAGTTTGCTTCTGAGAATATGCATTTGAATTAATCTTGTTAGAGAGTAATCAATAAACACGTCTCAGCGATGAATTATTAATTGAATACTAGATGTAATGTGTAAAAGCCTTGTGCACGGTTCCAAGGAAGTGTTATGAAAATACCTTTGACGGTTCGAAGTCAAAGGTTATAAAAGTGGAAGAAGAATGATTGGAAGAAAAGAGACTGAAGAGAGCGAGAAAAGAAAAGAAGGAAAGAGAGAAACTCTGAGGCTGCTTGCGAGGAATGTTTACGCATGTACTGTACGTAACGAATCGCCGAAGAGAGGCCACTTTCATGGAGCGAGGAAAGCCGTCTACCTACATTGTGCATGACAGACAGGCTACACCTGATGTCACGCACAGTGACTGCATCTTTTCGTGTGCGATTAAGACAATAGAGAATGAAAACTCATTGCACATTTTTTTTCAATCTTTTGTTATCAAAATCATAAATTCTTTACCTTCTCGCTTTCTTCTAGATCGCTTTGTCGATTAATTAATTAAGAATTATATCTTGTCGTCTAAATAATATTAAAACGACGTATATAGTAAAATTGGGAAAAATGGATATTAGTGTGATATTTAATTTGAAGATTTGAAATTTTAACAAGTACAATATAAAATTAGGACAAATTCCAATAACTCGCGGATTCTGAAAGAAATTTCAAGAAGAGATAAGTTCTCAGCGGAATGCGCGGTCTGCTTAGTCTAACGTCGAAGAAAACACAAAGATACTTGGGACATCTGACTTTCAGACGCACGCGAGAGCGACTCGGGTTTCACGAGGCAGGAAACTCGTTCGTTCATTCGTTTCCTTGCTTGACGTCGCGAGAAAAGGTAACAGCGAAGGAAGAGCAGAGCCGTGCCATCGTATGATAAATGCGAGCTAAATAAGGTCCACGAATTTCCTCGTCATAAGGCGGTCACTCGAGCAAGACCGACCGCCACGCGTCGCCGTATGATATAAACATGGACCAAATAAGGCCTTTGAATTTTCTCGTAATAAGGGGTTCGCTAGAAGCTCGTGAATGGTGCTCAGTTCTTAACTCAGCCTTGACGAAGTCTAAAACAAGGATGGAGAACTCGTTTGGAAAGGCACGTTAGCAAGATTTCAAGATTAGATCTGACGATTTCTATCGAAAATATATTAAATTTTGTTTTATTCCAATTGCGCGTGATTCTGAATATAGCGGAAATTAAACCGTTAAAAATCATTGAATATTATGAGATAAATATGATAAATTACATGTTAAAGTATAATCTATGCTCGTGTAAAAACTAAAGAATATCGTTAAATTTCTAGTACTGCAATATGCTATTTTAAAATATAGATTTGATCTTTTTCGTTTATAGGTAAATGGTTATTTTTCTCTCTTAATCTTTTCGAATCTTTTATTGAGATATATGTATATCTCCGAAGAAATATTTAAATAATATTATGAGGAAAAAGACAATACTTATTGTGAATCATTAGATAAATATTCTCTCCTGGTTTCAATGTTGTTAGATTAAATTTTATATAGTAACAAAAAATAATTAAAGTGTGATAATTTTGTGGATATAAATTTTTACAATTTATATGTTTTACAATTTTTGCATGTCAGCAAAGTGATATCGAAAAGGTTATCCAGTAATCCAAGGTCTAGTAATCTTGTACATTGCCGTAATCGATCGTTAGCGGCGAATTCATTTCAGTAAAGAATAGTCCGCTAATTCCGGCTTACAGTCGAGAAGTCATCTCAATGATTGCGTTGGCTAAGTAATTACTCAAACTGGCTGTATATCATTGACGCGCAATAAATTGTATTTTATTCAGTTTAGTCCGCTAGACCCGCAAATGCTTGCCCGCATGCTTAACAATGACCAACACTCGCACGTAACACGAGGTACGTAATGTACGGCCTATAAACTGCATTCACCGAGGAGCGAGACATAAACGCGACCGCGACGACTAGCTCTTCTTAGAAAGCAACGTCCCGCGTCAAGGAACTTTATTAACGCATACTGAATTTTTATTTGTGCGACCTCACGCGAGGTAGACATTCTGACAGGACTTGTCCAACTTGTTTTTTTTTTTAAGATGCCGCATAGCCGACCTAAAAGCGATCTCACTGTGTATTAAGGTCACTTCCGCTTCCTGTATTTAGCGGTCGTCTGATTCTCAGCGGACGCAGCACTACACATACGTGGTTATTATATGGAACAGAGACATAATCGGGCGATCGTGTTTAACGGTAAATACAAAAGTACAAATGCAGAGCTCCAAGTATGATTGTGGCACAAGTGACTTTTTACTAATTTCGCGCTAGACATAATGAGTTAGAAAAACGCACGGTGTCAGATTATGTACACAACGTTGCGAATATTATTTAAGTCTATTGTAACGGTATCACCGTTGCTCAACGATGCGTCAGTTATTAATAGCGCTATTTCACATGATTGATGATGAGAAAGTCTGACTGCTCATTTCCAAGTATAGGTATTGTTAATGTTATTTAATTTTTGAGATGTCCATGATACGGTGCTCGATAAAGGATGTCATATCTTTCTGAGCATTTCAAAAGCTCGTCTTGCTTCGCGAAGCTCCTGAAACAAGACAAGACGAGAAAAGAAACGGCCAAAAAGCAGTTGCTTCGAGACGTATGTATGTACATACGTTTCTTGAAATTATCAAGGTTATCGTTCGCTGATTGTTTTCCAATCTTCGATTGTCTCGAATACTCGAGCTGTAACATGAGACATCCATCTCGCCGAACCTTCCGGAAATCTAAAAATGTATCTTCCTCGGAGTGAAATCGTGATTTGGATCGAATAGGCATCCAAGTTTAACGATATATCAAATTTTAACTTTGCTTTTATATAGATTTGCGTTATTATTATTTATATTAGAATATGTTTATTTTATTTCGCAAAGAAACTGATTAAATTGATCGACACCAATATAATGTAATCGAAATAAATAGAATATTGAAAATATAGGCTTTTATTTCTTTGCAATAATGAGAGTAACATTAATTAATGCCGTGAAAGTACTAGTCTTGGAGTTACACTTTCATGTACAGTCTTGCGATTAAATCAATTGCATATATTAGTTGTTTTGAATTACGGAAGGAAAAATTTAGTTTTATCATAAAAAAGGGTCATTAGGAATACTCACTGACCTAGGGTCTAAGATGTGTTGCCAGTTGGTCGGGTTGCTCGGTATGAAAGTGATCGGGGGCCCACGATAAAGCTACAAGTAGGTCAGCGCAGTGGGGCTCGGACTGGTCCCCGAGATACCATAAAATTTCATTTCATTTTTGTGTCTCGTCGAAAGTCAATCTTACTTTGTGCGTCCGGCCCTTGTTCTCCCGCGCCAAGCCTACTTCCGCTGGAATCCATAGCCACTTGTTTTACTTGATTTTGCTTTCCTATCCTTCCATCGAACTATTACTGGGTCAATCATATTGAAAATTGTTCCGTTATTGAGCTCTTTCATAGCAGCCTCTTATGTATTAATTATTGCGTATAATTCCAATTGATGTGCTCCAATTAGAAAATTAATTTTTTATTCAGTCAATAGAGAAATAATAAGAAAATTTATTATATTTGGGGATATTTTATAGATATATATTATACGTGGAATTTTTATCTCCACAATAAAATGATATAAAAACAAATGATATAAATTAATACAGAACAATGGCAATTTCGGATGTAATAATTTTTAATTATATGTTGTAACAATAAACCGTTTTGATTTGATACGTCCGCGCGCGCGCGCGCGCGCGAGATACTTTCAGATAAATGGGAAAGCCTAATCAATTAGTATCTAATTTTTCCTTAAAAATTAGTGTTATACAACAACAAATTGCTCGTCCATTATCTTAATAGTGCACGCTCGGTGGGATAATCGTTTGTATTACGATGTTAGAAGATTCGCCGTGCGCTCTACACGACGGTCAATCAGAAATGCAATCAACGTTCGTAATTATAACGCGTAATTCGCGATACTTTCGCAACCGCAGCGAGCTCGGCAAATAAATCCTTCTCCGCTCCTCTCTTATTTCCGCGCTGCGCCAGCAGCACTGACAGCAGGCAGAGGAGGATTCGCGTTGTTTCTCCACGACGAACGTCCTTGTTACCGTCATGCGGAAGAGACGTCCATTCTGTCCCTTTTTATTATCGTAATTTTAGCATTTATTATCCCGCACAAGATTCTTCATTAAGAAAACCGCAGGTAAATATTTATGTAACGCAAGATGCAATTTTAACAATGAAAGAAATTTTAAAAAGAAAATACAGATGTAGAAAAAGGAAAAGATAGAATTTTTGTAGAAAATAAAATAATATAGTACTTTAAGAGAAAAAAAGAAATTATGATTGAAGCATAATTCAATTTCTATTTTAAAAGATCTGTCCAACAGTTGAAAATTTTAAATCTATTCAACTTTTTATTCTTACTTCTATGATATAAAAATAAAAGTGTTGAGATCTTTTCGAATATCACGATCCGATATGGAAGCTGCTCCAGGCTTGAAGATCTCTCTCGCCATGTTTTCCGCCGGTCACTTGTTCCTTGTATGTACTCCAACGCGTTCCGATACGTGCCAATTTCACGCTTCGGAGCCCCCAGATCTCCGCCTCCAGGTCGCCCTACGATTTCTTCTTACCTTCTTCGCGCCGCGGCCGAGCAACATGTTATATTTACCGTCCATTCATTCTATTCCGCGATCAATTCCACGGTGCATTTCATTATTATTTCATTTACACTGTTCTCGCGCCTTTCGCAACCCGCGCCGTCTCAATCGAGTGATTGTGCTAACTTGTCAGAGGATACATCGCGTATCGCACTGTTCATCGGGATTCGCACTTTCCCAACTATCTTTTCGAAATACAGAACGAGCGGCGATGATGTTGCGCGCACGATGCTTTATAAATCTTGCAGCTTGTTGATTTATCGTTGCACCGTCATTCGCTAAATAGTGTCGTGTTTGTGCGTGCGCGTGTGTTTCGTTTGCAAACGCTTTGTTACGATAATATTTTCTTTGATAAGTTTCTATTTCTTTCGTAAAGTTGCAAATATTGCTACTACAAATCGCGGATACGTTTATTTTTTAATCACTTCTCCATCGGTTGATTGAAGAATATTAAGAAAGAAAATAATTCTTTTTTTAATGCTTGTGTAATTGTTTTGTAACTATTCGGACTTTTACATAATTTAAATATATTTAATGCGTGCATATTTAAACGAAAAGAAGAGATGTGTGTTGAAAAAATCCGATTCAAACACATTGATAGCCGTCGGAAGATCTAAACAGATATCTGAACAACCTCTTAAGAAACTTATGCAGATTAATTTTACATGTCAAGGAAGATAGACCGTTGATGTCTAGTTTTCCAAATTTCCTTCGCAACACCGACCGGAGTTACGCACCGTTGCGAAGATCACCGGTGCATCAACGGAGGATGCTGTGCCGCAATATCTCCGCCGGAAAGCACCGAGGCGCGACTCGAGCGAGATAAATCTCCGTAGTTACGAAGAAAGAGAGAGACCATTATTATTATTCGCTTTCGTGTCGTTTGACGTACGCGTGCCGATCACGCGGCAATTTCACGCTTCGCGTCATCAGACTTCGCCCTCCTAGGATCGTCTTCTCACCCTACGAGATAGGCTATATCCTTTCTCGCGAAAAGTGATCCGTTACCAGCTTTCGATGAACCTGTGTCGAGAGTGGTCATCTGCGACGTTGTCTCGCCGGCCTTTTCTATCCGTTGCCGCTCTCGCGCCAGTCTCGCGCTCTGTTCCATGCGCAACGTCGATAACCGTTCCTCTCGAGAACCGTTATCGGCTCGACCTAACCATCACCTATCGAGATCATTCGACTTCACTGGCATTTGTGAAAACAAACTTTCAAGACTCCACTAGTGTATTTCGATGGTCCACGGCAGATACGAGTAGTGGACGATGTGCGGTTAATTGACTGTTGAGAAAAGAATCTCTTAAATTCTGAATAATTCTCTATTTGATAGTCAATTAACCACTGGACCGTCACTCAGTAACCGTCGACATGGTCCTTGGGAAAGTTAATGTGTCTCGGCCTTCATGTTAACTTTCATCTTTCCAGCTTGCTCTGCTTTGATGCTGATGCCTTTACTCATCGATCTCTTTTTTTTCCTCGGAGTTGATATTTTCTACGGAATATATGCCATTTTATTTGCATATATATTATTTTTTAACAGATATGTTGACAGATATTAACGAATACAAAATTATATAGTTTATATATAAAATAATATATCAATCATAACAAACAAGGGACAAAAATATGCGTGTAGAAAATATGCGAGGCCTGATATTTATTGGTAGTTGTTCTGCGACTTGAAAGAAAAGTAGAAGAAAAGAAACGTTGCAGCCGCAATACATACATTTTCGCTTTAAAATATGTGATGTTATTAGTCAAATAAAAAGCAGCGATGCTTTCTATTACGTATTTTTAATTGTTTAAATTATAAGATGATAATTTTAATATCTTGAAAATATATTATAATAAAATAATAATATAAACATCTGAGATAATTATTTATTTAATAATCACACAAAGTATATCGTTAAAATGTAATGATTATTAATTTTATCGGTTGAAAACATTGCGATTTCACATTCGTTCCACTGTCACAATTACCTCGATTACCTATTGTGTGTTTAAAAACATTAGTCATATATTTTCTATCAATATCAATCATAGCAGAAATTATGTTAAAAAGATATATTCAATAAAATACAGGAAAAGAATATGCTAAATCATAATTAGAATCCGTAAAATTCCTTTTTTCAAATACATATCTTTGGATTCGTCGGATTTAATTACATGGATTTGAAATTGCTTTTCAAAAGGGAAAATAAAGTTTTACATCATATCTAATTATAATTCTATTATAATTTAATCATATTTTTCGTGAAATTTGTCATATATTTCTTTTCTTTCAAATGGTTAATATGAGTTGTTATTTCGGATAAATGTTAAGGTTGGATTTATTTGCAAACTAAACGATCTATACGGAGTCTATTTTATTCGAAATATTGTAATAAATAAATTTATTGTCAAGGATTTAATACAGAAGAATTTAAAATCTACGTCTGATATTTCCAGTATGTTACGGCAATTCTGCTTGCATTTCTGTACCGCATAAGTTTATTGTAGGCATCCAACACTGCAAATGCGCGACGCGACCGTGCTTAAATAAAAATCATTGTACACCGCCACGTTGCATGACGATGAGTGCCAGTCGGTGCGGATTAACAGTACTCGGAGTATGTTGTTCACGTTGTCCTTCGAGAGGTGTGTTAACCTACATTAACGGCATGCCGCATGTCGCGCGTTTTCTTCCGGAAGATGAGTCGTGTGGAGACTTCGGTCGGACTTTCGTAATCCGTAGATCTTGCTCGTGGAAAGTGATGAAGGACGAAATCATTTTCCTCGATCTCTCTTGTAATTATCATAAGTTCTGCATGGAATACCGCTTGATAGTAATATCAATTTTTGTTATTTTTATGGACAGATGAATAATTAGTGACTGCAAATTACTTGCAATTTCATTCGTTTTCTTTAAAGAAACTTAAACTTCAAAAATTGTTCTTAAGTTAAAGTTGTTGATAATTAAAAACTGTTTTTTTTTTTATTGAAGCGTACATTAGAATTTTTAAACTATTAGTTAAGTGAAGGTAAGAGAAAAATAATAAGGAAGACGCACAACATAGTAATATATCTTTCATAGAATATAATTTTCTACACATTTCAACTTCAACTAAATGATAAATGATGTTTCTTTCGTGATCTTTTACGTTGTGGCACATTGCACGTTATTGCATATAAACTGGCATCGTCGGATGAAAGGTTGACACGTTTTTATCCCTCTACAATTTACGTCAATGATTACTTTGAGAACATAATTAGTATGCATGCGACAAGGTTAAAAGATGATCGTACAGCATGGATAAGGATTATCCGCAATAAGAATCCGTGACCGTGTGAATTTTTACATTCGCGGCGAAAGAAAATCTCTATCGTTATATAAATAATAGCGCGATTTTTTTTGTAATTCTAGAATCTCTGATTTCACATCTCTCGTCATCATTGTCAAGATAAATTACGATATAATGATCCGTGTGTGACTAAAATTATAGTAAATTTTATCATTTTATATTTGCATTCTTCTCGCTCTCCGTAGTCTGAGAATCGTCAACAGCTGTGCCTCCGTCATTTTCAGATTTCTCTCCATGCATCGAAAATTTGATTGCCGTTGAAGGAATTTGAGGGACAAATGCCTCTCGTTGCGTAAACTTATAAGATTTCGCATGACGTTGATTTGTTGAGCGTTTTGGGTAGACCCGCGCGCGTCGCCGCTGATTGCCATACGGTAACGACATAATTGTCCGTTATGCGCGATTTCCTCGACTATTACTTTTCACCGCGGCGATTTATCGGCGATGTACAACGAGCTGTGCACACCGTGCGAATACACGTGCCTCGGCTCCGCGGCTTACACGGTCGAGGAAATGCGCGCGGTCTTTCGGTTTTACGCTGGATTACATCATCATCGTTGCCGTCCTGTCGTTGATTACTTGTGACGCACGATCGCACAACGTCATTACCGCACCAAACACATATACGGGATGTACCACTATCATTTCTATCTCTCATTGATAGCAAATCTTTCGAGGAGTTTAGAAGCAATTTATTCCTAGCGAAAGTTTGATAATAATTCATTTCCTGGAGTTTTCTAATTTTCGAGTGTATATTTGGTCAATTAATTAAAAAATTAAATCAACAAACCTCTAATTACTTTCTTTAATTTCTGATGTTGTGTAACTTCATAATTAAAATGATATAAAATTTATTTTGATGAGAAAAAGCATTGATTTTGGATTTTTTTAAGTATTTGTTAAGTGAGAAAAGCGATACTTGTAGCTTTGTATTTGTCGAATCGCTGTTTTCGTTTAACGCATCAGGAATAGCGTGATTTGGATCAGTTTTGCTCCGCAACGCGTAATTATGGGGTACAAGGTAGTCTATTTTTTGTAGACGAGGGGGACGCGACAGATGGAAAGTATCGACGGCGATTTCGAGGCCCTGATGATAGCCCAGTATTATTTAGTTCGTTTTGCAATGTCTACTCCCTTCGGCAGTTTCTCTTGTTGCTTCGGCGTTAGATCTTAGACGTACCGTATCATTACGAAAGCGAATAGCCGATTATATTGTCTTTCGGCGAGTCGCACACTCCTCCGTTATGGAGTCGCTGCTCCTCTTTGTTCGTTTTCAGTTTTGCAATTCATGAAATGCTATTCGCATTCGTGCAGCTTGAGTACTTTTCATTTGTGCTTCCACGTGTGGGAAATATATTGCAGTTCATTTAAATGTTAGAAATAAAAGAAAGAAAATAATAGAAATATAAAAACATTAATAGAAGAATCTAATTATCACCGGCACTTATTGTCAACTACATGTATTTCAAGTTTACAATTGTCACGATACAAATCATATTGCGTGATGAATTCCAATTGCTATATCACGCGATTGTTCTTGCTTTCCTTCCGAATTTAATGAGCATCTCGCGGTTTTTTCTCCGCGATGTCACGAAAAAATAACTCCACAATTCGAGTTTTTATGTCTGTCTCGTTATTACTTGTGTGTTTACTTATACATCAGCGGCCGGAGGTACATCGACGAGCAAGAATCTCGGGAATGCATTCCACGGTCGTAACGCGTCGGCTCGGTCGGTGGCTTCGCTGCAGACATCTTTATTTGAGCTCCATGCGTACGAATGCAGTTCGTGCAGGGCCGCACTCGTGAGGAACAACGGGTTCCGCGAACTGTAGCGAATTTCACAAATCAGAGCCGTAATGTAAATTTAAGATACGCTCTGCGGTTAATGCAGATGTGCATCGGGCGAAATTCAGCAAGACTGAATGATGCTATTGCGCGACTTTAACCGTAAATACCGTACTGTACCGGAAACTGTACTTGTATTTTTATTCTTGTTTAGTTAGAGATCTAAATAAATAAAAATTAAATTAAGATCGCTGCCAGATGATTTCGGCTGGGCTATATTTATCGTAAGCGTGCATTATAACACAATCAGTGATAATTCATCGTTAGATGCTCGCAGTCGCAATTGTTATTTTTTCTTCTCAAACAGTTATCTGCTCTATTTATTTGATAGTCTCTTGCTCTGTTAATTAAACACTACCGAGTCACTCGTACATCGCGTTCCCTCGTTTGTGGAATTAATTTGTGGGGCTCGTTTGCATCGACTGTTAGTCACAGACCGTTGAGCGGTTTATACTCTTATTTACAATCTTCGTTCAACAACAATACATATGAATCTAGTGAGATTCACGTGACTCATCTCTTTTTCTGATTTTCTATATTTCAATCATTTCTATAGATGGATTCTGTTTGCTTTAAATATTCAAAGCTAACGTGATGTATATTATTTTTTATACGTGAGGAACTAATATAATTAGCTAATATATTATAAAATTCCTTAATATTTTATTGATAAGTTTGTCTTTTTCTATTTTTAAACAGATCGTAAATAAGAATGAGTAAAGTTTTTAAATAAAATATTAATTTTGGATAACTGAACAGGCTCATAATATACGTATATGTTTTTACGTAAGTTTTCTATATAAATGATATCTATTTTGATTTATCAAACAATATACTATATAATTGAGATTTACAAATCATAAATAATATGGTTACGTGTTGATTTTAAATTAAGCCTTTAATATTTAATACTTATATTTTAAATTTTTTACATTTATGCATCTGTGTGCATTACATAATATTGTTGTGAGGAAATAATTTTAAAAGTTTTGTAAAAATATATATCTTGTATCTATTGTATACAAGAATTAGAACTACATCTATGAAGTAAATTAAAAATGTGAATTTGTAATTTAATACAAAGTAACTAAAAAATGACAACTACCGAATGACGAAATCGTGAACGAAATGTCACGTTACGAATAATATTGGCGGAAGTATATTGACTGAAAATAAATGTCAATTTCAAATGTTATATGAATATTTAACCAAGCATAGAATCAGCGAGATTCGTCTATGCTTGATGCACGTAACATCGAAACCCGTAACTCCGGTAAATTAACATTTCCTGGACGCTTTCTAGGTCCGGCCGACCGAATATTTCGTCTGGCGCGACGAAAATTGCGCAATCGTGATCTCCTGGCGAGAGAAATTACATGGTACTATTGTCAGGTGCCGTAATTTATCGCGATGATTATGCAAGGAAATGTTGTTTTACTACCGTCGAACCCAAACTCATCATTTCATCATTGTAACGTGGATTTCGCTATAGAGATTTTAATTCAATCAGCATTGTACCTAAATATAACTTTGTGAAACGCAAGTATATACAGTTAAGCACGGCATAGAATAGAGATTTATTTTACGCTTTGTGATATCTACTGAAGAATATCAACAAAAGATATAAAGAAATATTAATTATATATAAAGCTTCTTATAAACCTATGAAAACCTATAAAGTAATAATACATTTTATATTTTATTAGTCTTATATTGAAAAATTTGTTTCAATGTTTTTATAATTCATGTTAAACATTTTTTTATTAAAAATCTATATTATTTCTGTATGATGACATGTGACAACATTAATGATTATCAATTCATTTAAGAGATAATTTTTCCACTAACGGTTACAGATTCGCCACGACTTGAGAATGCGAAATTGCGCGAGGGACAGAGAGGCGCGAAATGCTGGTGCTGCGACGACACTGAGGTCTGCGAGCATCGCGGGAAATGACCATGACGAGCGTAGCTGTCGCCCCGGGTAGCCTCGGCGCACCTCCAGCTATGCTCACCCCCAAGATGTATCATCTGCAACAGGGCCTCAGTTCAACGTCTAGCTCACCCACCTCCGGCAAGGTAAGCCCTAAAAAAAAGAGCCCATTGGCATCCCCGAGCATCCGAGATCGGTCCGATTTCTGGAGTCGCGCGCGATGCGATACGATGCGATGCGCGAGAGAGCGTGTCTGATGTGAGACGCTCTTACGGCGGTGTTTTACGTAACGGGACACAACCGAGGTTGGAATCGTGGAACCTCATCCGCGGTTGGTCATTAGATACAGCCATTGTGGCAAGTTGCGGTGGGTTCTTAAGGAGAGCTTTCTTCTGCTATCGCATTTCTCCGCGTAGTCTAATTGCTACTTGCAGAACGAGTCAGGGTCTGAATGGCCGTCTTTCTTATGTCTTCGTACGAAGGAAAGGCCACCGATTTTTTTCCCGAAACATTTTGCGTAGGGCATAGAATGCTTTTACGTAACGAGAGAGTACGGCGTATAATTCGTTGGACGTAGAGCACTTGTGCGGCAAGTATTTAGAGGGGAAAAGTCAATATCATGGTGCGTTAGAGTTTTTATTTGCAAGAAGCAAATTGATCATTTTACGGATGTTTGTAACAACAGAGAAAGAACGATGCACGAGCCGTGCTGGCGTGTCAAAATAGGGAAAGTGCATTCGGATAGGTTAATTACTAGGTATAAGCCACTTGCATAACGCGGGGATGAATGAACGTGATGTGGTTGCCTATCTCTCCTGAATCGCAGATTTTTTTCGTATCTCCACTCTCCTTTTGCCTTTATCCTTTCCATTTCGTTCCGCGTTACTCTTGAGTAACATCGACGTTGATAGACGTCAATGTAGATAATAATTCAATCCGATATGTGTCATCGTTATCTCTTCATTATATTATAAAATGAGCAAAGTTTCATACCTATTAAATAGAATGAAGTTAAAAATTGCATTGCCTATTGGACGATTGTTCTATTCAGTTACTTGAAAGTTACAAGTAATATTCTTATAAAGCTTATAAAAACATGAGAGGCTGGAAGAGAGAAAGATCTTTTTCTTCCGAGGTACGTTTTCTTTTACGTAATCGTGATAGCATATTGCAAATTTCTCCGTATATATATTGTATATATATATAATCGCGTTGGTGTTTCATTCAAAGTATTTGCGAGGCTTTTGAGTGGTGTGGAATCTAAAGGCAGAAATAAACACATNTTAGAGCAGACCGGATCTATTGCACGAAGCGACATTATGATGTTCGTTACGCTTGCTGATCGTAAGCACTTTCCATAACGACGCGACACTTTAGCGGATGCTTAATTGCCATCCTCGTACATCGATAAGCAATTTAGTGCTACGATTGCCACGCTAATGATTTTTGCCATCAACCGAGAATTGAATCGCTTGAGAAGCGTGAATTGACGTTCACGTTTTACGACGCTCGGAAATTGCACGCGAAGTGCCGCTTAACACTTGCCTCGATAGACAGTCTGCCGGACCATCGTCTGACAGTTGAAAAACTTACGGCTTGGGGTTTGCGGTTTGGATTTCTATATTCCTGCTTACACTGTTGCAAGTTATTATATTCTTGAACAAAATTTATTATGATAGAGCTTGTGGTATTTGTTCTGTTGCGGTTTCTTTCATTTCCATTTAAAAAAATGCTAAATCGTTAAATGTTTAGCCCGGAAAGAATTTGTTTTTGAAAATCAAAAATGCTCCGAATGTTTAATTATAACAAATGCCAGGCTAATCAAAAAGCTATTTGTAATGTCATTTATAATATCAACATCGGTTTATATAAGATTAAAAATATTATTTGTAACATATATATAT
>JAJVSH010000061.1:635002-665681 GCA_021460005.1 Tetramorium alpestre | reverse complement strand
TTTTTTTTTTTCGAAAATGGCACGGGGTACAAAATTAATTTTGGTGGTACAAAATAGTACAAATTCAGTACTAATTATATCCGCTTCGTTTGAATTTGTACTATTATTTTTTCTTATGGTCCTGCTAGCTTNATATTAAGTTAGCAGCGCCACGATTTTNTCGAAAATGGCACGNGGTACAAAATTAATTTTGGTGGTACAAAATAGTACAAAATAAGTACTAAATAGTCCACTAGGTCACATTCGATTTTGCTGATTTGGTCCTGCCAGCTTTATAGAGCTAAGGAAGTATGTCAATAATATTAAAAATTTTTGTTACGGTGTGTAGTGCATATACATAATAATAGAAATTGTTTAAAAAAACAATCTAGTTGCATAACTACACTGCTGCTGCATTCATTTCATTGTCAATCATAAAGTATCGTTTAAATGGGAGGCTGTTAATTTTCCGCATCGAGGAGTGTTTACAATAACAAATGACGTGTATTTTCTCAGAAATGAAAGAAATAAAAGCGGTTGACTTTGCGTATTTGTGAATACGGAGCATTCGCGTGCATGATTTTTTAGAAATCAAAACATATTTATTTATTCAGTAATAGTCTATACTTGTGAGCATCATTTTTTCCATTGGCCATACACAGAAAAAAGAGAGAGAGCCATCCTCAAAGTTATGGTCTGCTCTGCGACGCGTGAAAAACAACTCGTGCACTTAGCATCACTGAATTGTAAATGGTGACAAACAAATGTTGGAGCTGTTTTGTTGTGACAATATTTCCTTTATGTTTATATTTCTTTCATGCATAAATTCTTTTTGAGGTATTCAACATTAATTTTATCTGTTATAATAGTTCGATTTCTAACATTATTATCATTAATAGACGAAATCGGATAAAAATTTAGACAAGAAATTAATTAGAATTAATTGAAGAATATAAGATGTTAAACTTATTGCGCGGGAATTATTAATTATTTATAATTTATAATTTTCAATGGCATCTCGCTATTCTTTAAAAGAAAAAATTTCAAATTATTTAAGAAGATGAAAGAGCTGAAGCAATGGTTTAAGGGAATTTAGTTTTTCTCACGCAAATTCAAAGAAGGGTTAAATCAATAAAGTCACGATATTCCCGAGGCGAAACATCTGGCCTGCCAGAACATAAAGCCGGGACTCTCGCATTCATCTTTTTCTCTCTCTTTCCACGCAGTGGCTGGTGAGTCCCGCGGTAACAGGCGGAATGAAATTGTTACCGCAGTTGTGACTGGTATTATGACTATTGCGTTTTGCACAATTGCTATGAGCCGATGATATTAAGGTAGGGGGACAGAAGTATACCTCGGGAAAGATAATGTCGTTTGCGCGTGGAAGAGGAATAGATAACGTCTCAAAGACTCTCCGCGAGTCATCGACCTGCCTGCCATCGATATCCGAGCCGGAAAGGTACGCTTACTTGAGCGTGACAGACGCGTTTCCATCCGGAAAGGTAATTGTCGACACTGAACCACCAGACCGCATTTTAAGGCGACTTCTCGTGATACGTGATACGCTGAAACATAAGATATGGTTCATTAATGAGAAATATTACATTATTAAAAATAGCTTTACAAACTTAGTTTTTTCACATTTTTCCTTACCTAGGAGAGTAGAAACTCTTTACAAAATAAAACTTTTGTGAGGAAAATTTTGAGAGTGTTATTAATACCAGACAAAGAGTAAAATTATTTTAATGCTGTAAATTGGATGATTGACCTACAAGTAGTTCGTAAATACTAAGATTTAATTATTTTCATTGATCGGATTACTTGAAAATGTTATTATTTTGCGAGTAAGTTCTAGGAGAAACGACGTTAAGAATCGACGTACTGCGTGTGACCAGTAGTACCATAAGTATTAATTAGTAAGAGGGAGTTTACTTTCCTCCGTGACTACCGTCTGTATCGAGATGACCTCGGCAGATGAGCATCTAAAATGCACGCGAGTGCTCTTTCACCTGTCCTTTTTTTTTATTCGTTTTTCTCGCCTCCTCCTTTCGCAAGAACCGTCGCCACTTTTCCCGCCGCAACTCGCGTGTATTTTTTTTGTGCGTCGTGTTTCTCATCCTTTTTTCGGATCGCCTTCAGTACGCGTTGCCGTATGAATTAACGTATCTTATCAAAAGCGAGATCTCGTGTTCTTTCAAGGGTACTTGATGCCTATTTCATGCTTTTCTTCATTCAGCCAAGTCGCGTCGGCCAGCATACGCTGGTAAACATCGTGAATTGGCAGAGAGAAAAATCGGAAGGAATCTCAGATACCCGGGTCTTTTTATTTCAAAGGAGAAAAATACATAGATTGGATTGCTTTCCCAAGACTCTTTAACGCTCCGTGATCGATTAGATACGGAGCATTAAAGCTTGGCAGCAATTCGATCCATTTGATATCTTTGTGCTCAGTATTTCTCTTTCTTAGAATAAAATACGTAGGTGATTGACCCATCATTTTTCCTTTAAAGAAGCAATAGAGAAAATTTAGAGTCAATTTTGTGATTTCGTGTATTAAAGTTCCCTGTTTTTTTTTTATTCTTACAATTGTATATTCGTTATCTTACAAGTATTGTACGAAATATTATGTAACAAGTGACAAGAATTCCATCTCCAAATTTCGTATGCACACTAGTATACGTTTCAGTGAAAATATTTTATCTCGTATTCTCTCGAGAGTCTTGTAGATCAACATCGAAGAAGAGCCGGTCACGAGAAGCGCATTTGAAGATATACACTCGAACCGGTAGTCTCTGAAGGAAGTAATCTTGAAGCTTTCATTGAAAAGGTTTATAAGGTTATGTTTATTGTACTAACAAGATATTGCACAAAGAAGCATAAATCGGAAGAACGGCATATACAATATATACGTAGTATATATAATCATGAAAGAAATATGTCTAATAAGATTATGATAATCACGATATTTCTGAATAAACATTTATTTTACGTAATTGGCAAATCTTTGTGCACCTTAATGCGGAAGATTCCATATATCCGTTTTGGAAATATTCTCAGGGAGAAATTTGTATGTTCTGTACATATATTCTACAAATATGTTCTGTAAATTGCACAAAAAATTTTTTTAACGTTTTGGAAAAATTGAAAAATTTAATTCATAAGAATGGTGCTCTTATTCCATTCAAGAGACATTTTAACTTAAAAAGTGCACACGAGTGAGATATACAAAAAAATGAATTAAGATACTAAAAAGTATATTTCTTATTAAAAGACAAATTTCTCGTTCGATTCGATCTAAAATCAACTTCGTCAGCCACGCCCGTTTTCGCTTTGCACCTGTGAGTTGTATGCAGACACGATGACCCGCGTCTATGTGTACTCGCCTGCATACGAGCCACTCGCTTATACGCTAGTTTACTTTCTGTTTTTCGACTGGTCGGCCGACAAACGGCCGACTCTTACGTGAGCTTGTGGGACAAGATTTTTACGAAAGTCCCGCATGGACGAGAAAGTAAAGTGCACCTCGCTGTTCGCCCTCAAGGCAGCCAGCTGCCCCATTTTCCGACCTTATGCGCTTCATATATTGCACAGTGTTGCTTTGTCTTTACGAACGCGAAAAACTGAAGCCAAAAAACATCGGACAAGTCACTTTTTAGCATTGCATGAGTTAAGTAAATTATTTAGGAATGTTTGTAAAATGTTTGATGAAAATTTATGATTAATATATTTAATTGTAATTAGCCGTAATACAATTATCATACATTTTATGCACAAAAAATTATTTCATGATTAATAACATTAATAGCACTGTTTATGAAATAAGAAACTTTCTTATTTCACAATTTTATTACATGGATTTATACCGTTTTATACTTTACTTTACGGTTTCAATCGCGTTTGTTAATTGCCACCATTTTACGCATTCTTGAACTTACAATTATGCTCAGTTTCGACATGTTTTTTATCATTCACGTAACTTAATCTACAGTGACCAATATATTAATGAACTGATTTACACACTTTTACTATTCTTCAATTATCAAATTACTTTTGAAGAAATTATTATTTTGCTATTTTAAGATAAGAAATGTGTGTCTTTATTATTATACTTTTAACAAATGAATAATTAATAAGAAATATTCTCTCTTTCTCTTCGCAGTCATTAAATCGTTATAATCTATTAATAATACGAGTATACTCAATGTCGATGCTGTTAAAAAATGTAGATGAAGACGCTTTGAACGCGAAAACCGTTATATCAACAGGTGCAATCTCATGCGGTACCAAATGCAAATTATGCCCAGGTGTAAGATAGAAAACATATCGCGACGTTTTTGTGGCAAATTTTATTTTTACACACTTTTCTTTTCTTTAATAAATTTTCTCGACTGTATAAGAAAATCTTATACTGAATCAAAAGTAAACGATCTTCTTCAAGATATATATTTCGAAAACGTGTAATAATTTCTCGTCAGCAAGCAGAATTGCAGAATGAGTTGCCCGTCTTTCCGCTTGCTTTTCGCAATTGCATAAAGAAAAAAATGAGGTCGAGTGCATATCGCGCAGACCTTGTCTGCAGATCACAGATTAGATTTGGCCTCCACAAGCACGTGTGTTGCGAGTAAATCGACGCGCTCCACACTCGGTTGAGATGTACTTCTCGTTTCGCGTGTATATTTTACGTTGCACCAGCGAACTTTGCCGCGAAAAATATATGCGGGTGGATGAGAGATAAGCACGCGGGAAGTATAATTATAAAGCGCGGACTGAACGGATAATAGATTAATTGAATGGATTAAATTAAGAACGAAAATTTCACGAGGCTCATAGAGTTAGTTAACAATATCCTCCAACGTAACGTCGGTCGTCCCGTTCGTCCACGGGAACCTACTTCGATTTAATCGTCGCAAGCGATCTCCTCTTTTGTTAACCGCGCGCGCGCGCGTTAACCGTTGATCACCGCGATTTTGGAGAACGCGAATCCCGCAGAATCTCCATTCCGAACAACGCGTAACGGTACGGCGTTGCTCGGCGAATGTGCATCGTGCTTTTTCCTTCGCGGGGGAATTGCAATCCCACGAGATGTTATCCCACAATCCAATTCTGGGCTTCCCCCCCCCCCCCCCCCCAGCAATTTTTACAACCGGGCAATCGTCGACAGCGTCGCAATTTTGCACAAAACTTGTTATCGCACCCGCGATCGCGATTACGTGCGCTGCTATTTTTTTTTCCATGCGCAGGTTTCCTCGAAGGACTCCTCATGCCGCAGAAATATGGCACGGCAGTTCTCCTCGACGACTGGACAAGTCACCGAGAACAGTTCTCCAGTTTCTCTCTGTCTTATCCCTCTTCCTCGATTCTCCACAAGCCGGTCTGTCCGCTGACTTTTTCGTTCGCGCTTAGACGCGCTTAGACACGAGCCGGACTTCTTGTATTTTCTCGCCTTTCTCGAGATGTTTCTCTTTTTCTTTGTCTTTCCCCGTATTTCGCTCGTGGCAGTTTTTCGATAGACAGACAACGGGACAGGCCTCGCTTCGTGCCTAACGTCCATTCCTGAGAGAAGTGATTTTAACAAGGCAAGTGACTTCATACAGCGATTTCAGTTGGTTGTTGACTTTTTCGGGATGTGCTATTTCGAGTTTTGCCTTCATCGTCGTTCTCTTCGGTGATTTTCTTATCTCTCTTACAACATAATGTTTCGTGCAAGAAATTCATACATTATTGCGACAAAAACATTCGATAGAAAGAAAAATTTACTTTTATCTTCTTACAGATAAAAATATATTGCTGCCTGCAAAAAACTAGTAATACTTAAAATTAGAAAATAAATTATCGTTTGAAAACCTTCAAATATATATCAAATGGGAATGAAATTATTACCATTCATAATATATCTAATTCGTAAGTGAATTATAGTTCATGTCTTCTTAGCATTTCCCCCTTTTTTTTTTACCATAAAACTCATATCGAAAATTGCTATTTCCCTGGAAATATACATTAATAAATCACCTGTTCTTTCGCGATAAACGAACAAAACTATCTAATGTACATATACGTGTACAAAACTAGCCTCTCTCCTCGCGCGCGCGCGCCTTTGATCTCTTTCTCTCTCGACATCGCAAGCACGGGATGTATGCGCGACGTTATCTCTCCGATTTCTCTAAGGGGGAAACGAATTTAAATTGCCGATTGCAAGCGATTCCTACCGTCGTTCACTTTCCCTGAAATGCGCTTGCCTTCTGTCTCTCTTCTTCTCGCTTCCTTCGTTTTTTTTTTCTCCTGCCGTGGCTTCTTCCACATCGTGGTTCTTTGTGCTTACCCACCGAGGCTCGCATCGCGCGAACCTCCTCTCCGTTCTTCCTTCTATGGAGAACGCAATGCGGCTGACGAGCAGCGATTTACGGAAGGGACTTGCGATTCGCGAGGCTTCTGGACGTGAAGAGATCGACGGGTAGCGGAGATCGAGCGTATCTTGGCTGTACGTGCCGTTAAAAGGAAATTGAAACGACAGATTCGTCGATCGATCCTCACCGAATACGAATCGATTCCTGTTGCGGATAAAATCAAGTGGACAAGAGTGATACGTCGGGTCGAGAGGCTTGTGCAATTTGCATTTTGCATCTTGCGTTTTTCTTACGTTTTCACGCCGCGGCAACAAGATTGAATGCATAATACGAGAATTCGTTTTCACTGGCGCGATAAATCGCCATAATAAGACGTGACGCATTGTTTATGTACATTGATTATGTGAGAAGTGAAATTTATCGTTAGTAACTATTAATTATGAAAAATCAAGCAGATTGTCTTTTAATTGATGCTAATTATCTTTGAATCTGGAATATTTTCGATACATTAAAGACATGTTTTAGAAACTTAATTAGAAGTGTAGTACTTCTTTAAATATTACTAATAAATTCATTATTTTAAATATTAAAAATCTTTTTAATTGGAAATATTACCATGAACGAATCTAAATATAGAGTATTATTTAATCTGAAAATAAATTTCATTACAAATGTCGTTACAAATTTATTAAGGCAACAAACGAAACAAACATCTTCCTTTCTTTATAAGAAATACATAAAATATTTTGATGTAAAGGTATATTTCAGGAAACTGGGCGCACACACGTGTTGTCAAGTTTCCAGTGATATGCATCGGAATTTCGTTTCTTCGGGCATAAATACCGATGTCGTATGCATGCCGTGACTACGACGTACCTTCAGCAAACAGCCCGAAGGAGGAAAGAATGATGGCCGGGACAATGACAGAGGCAACAATGGCTTCTCTGTTTTGTGTTCCGGATGAATATAACTCTGGCTATTCAGGGGAGAGAGAATGTCGCGTGTTCTCCGTATCCAGGAAGTTATTATAGGCGCGCAGTATCGACGGATCGAACCAGGGAGTCAGCGAAATGATGCATCCGTAATTACCGATAGTCACTTATTGTAGGACTGCCGCAAATTACACGACATACGTAGCAAGTACATACATTCGGACGTTTCTTGCAATGGGACTTATTGCGGGACTTCCAATTTCGTCCGGCAGCCAAGGAAACAAGCGTAATCACGTCGATAAAAAAGCATATTAGATGTTTCGTGACAATAAATGTATGATTAAAGTAATTTATATCGAGCGATATATATATATATATATATATNGATATATATATATATATATATAAAATATTACGTTAGAGTGATTACGCTTCCGTTTATATATATAATATAAAGTGACAGGAGATTGACGATTATAAAAAAATGTATATTATAATGTACGTATTTATCAGGTCGGAAAATTATGCTGTCATATCCGGAGGCAACGTAAAAATTTTCACGTTGCGACAAAGCTGTCATATGCAAATGTAATATTTATAAATATATTAGTTATACTATTTTAAGACTTAAAAGACTATCATGATTATAATTGCAAACGTTATAATATTGCAAACGTTATAAGCATCACACGTCGTACACACATCACTTTTTTATTTATTATAGAAGCGGAAGTAATAATTGAGAAAGAAAAAGGGAAAATGAAAAAAAAAAGGAAATCATCAGCTCGCGCACGATATTAGATAACTGTATTGTAATTATCTATTATTAAAATCAATGCTTCTCGCGAATATTATAGGAGAGAAAGAAGGAGATGATATTCTTAATACGCTAAATAATATAAATATGATTGATGGTCCTTGAGCGACCTGGCCCTTCATTTATCATCCTCACTCAATTGCCTTTCCCTCTTGACTGATCGCAGAGCTACGATACTCTGAGTAAGGGCAAAAAGTCATGGAGCGTGCGGCTGGGCCTGTCGCGGCAGCATCATAACCCCGGGGATGACCCAGGCAAGGGTGGCTGGGGCACCATAAGCGGCGGCAGCGTGCTCTCCCGCCAGATGATCTACAACGGCGATCCATGGCTGTACGGCACCGTCAGATCGTCACGGCTCGCCGGGCATGACCCACCGCGACCCTTCCTGACACCGCCGCCACCGCCGGGCACGGCGCCGTTGCTCGTGGTATGTTCCTGCCCGGAGTTCCTCACCGGTACCACAAGGAAGCTCGGCAGTTGCCGCAAGTGCGGCGGCCACCGGGTGGCCGGTCTGCCCCTTGGAGGTACCTGCCGGTTGCCACCGTCCTCAAGGTCCCGGCCTAGCCTTGCTGGTAAGTAAATTGCACACATCTTTGCTTATTCTACCTCCGATTATTCCGCGTCCTCGGATGTTTAGATATTACTCGGACACGCAACGGTTCACAATATGTATATAGTTCTCCGCTCTCTCTCTCTCTCTCTCTCTCTCCCGATTAATCTACATTCTTAGCTATTTCACGGAGACTATTCTTTACCTTTGATAATTTTTATGAGCAATATCTTCAATATTCTTACGATACGTGGGATGGCTTTCTCATGTCGCCAGGACGAGTTAGAGAGAGAAATATCTATGAAGTGAAACCTCTCCCGCTACATGTCGCAAAATATGAGGGTGTTTGTTCCGAGCTCGATAGATAAGCGAGGGCGGGATGTAAGAACTTCTACCTGTCGTGCTGCCGATGATGTTCACGCTCTAATTGTACGCGTTCTTCGTATTAGAGATTTTCTCCTTGCTCGCGCTCGAGATAGCGTGCATGCGGCGAAGCGCAGAAAGTTCTCGGCCGCCGGCAAGATAACTGAATTTTATTCAGCGACGATGCTCTCGTATACCTACTTTACTTTGCATTTAAATCGTTTTAGACTAGATTATATCTTTTTGCTGACCGAGTGATGACGCTTTGAGACGTGCACTACAAACGATACTTGGCGAATCGTTAGAAATGTGGAACAGCGACCTTTCGACTGAGGCGAATTGATACTTTACACTCGAATGATTTTCGCGATGGTAATTGTTTCTGCTGTTATGTGAAATGTAAATGGATCTATCTGATTACCCACATTACATTTTTCATTCGTCATGCGCTCGTTAAATGGAGATGACAAAAACAAGCAGTTAAAGTAATTTAGTGTATTATACATTATATATTGTTATATATATTTTGTATCGTTATATATATATATATATATATATTGTATATTTTTTCCTGAAATGTTGTATTATGAAATGAAACATTCGTTATATGTTGCTAATATTGCAAGTATGAAAATATTTAATAATTATTCAGTATTAACAAGCTCATATATACATAGCGTGCTGACCGAGTTGTAAATCTTAAAGAATTAAGGACGTTGACATTCGAGAAAAGACGTGCCTCTTGAGAGTATAATTTCTCCGATATCCATATTAGAAACCGAAATCAGCGTCATCGGAAATTTCATTATTCGCGTTCGATTTGGAGATCTAGGTCGACGTAACAAGTCAAGTTGAAACAGTTGTGGGACGATTTCCTCTCGCGAGTACAACGGTTAAATCTCTTTGTTAGGCGTGCTGAGGACCGCTATCGACGATCCGTACGACCAGATGCGACGGAACCGGCTGGTGGAGCCGAGATCGCGGGCGCGCAGCATCTCGCCGCATCGACCATCCTCGCAGCGAGATTCCAGGAGTCAGAGTATGGTCTCGCGGGCCGCCGCAAAGGAACGGAAGGGCTCGACCGAGACTTCCTCGTTGTCGACGTCTAGATCCGAGTGGTTCGACAAGGAGCCGAGCACGGCTGTGAATTACGACGATCGTAAGTCGCGACCCGGTTTTATCGGCGGCAGTGGCGCGTCGGACGATTGGATGCTGGATGAAACTCCGGAGAGTCACTCGCGAACTCATCCCGCCGCGACGACATCGGCCAAGTTGGCTCGCGTCTCAAAGAAGCCAACGAGGGAGGCGAATCAGAGGAGGACCACTAGCCAGGAGGATTGGAGGAACGGTACAACAACATCAATTACTACGGACTCGCGGAAAAGCATTCTCGAGTGTGATGTGAATCCGTACTTGTTACTGAAGAAGCAGAAGGACGAGGACGATCTGAGTGACGATCTGTCGGATAACGCGCTGGAGCAGGACGATCTCAGAGCACAGTCGTCCAGCTTGTTCGATCCGTCGAAAGTGAAGTCGATCGAGAGGATACCGAACAGAAGTGCCGTAGCGGCGATCGGTGGTCAACGGATCAGAGTGTTCAACGAGAGGCCCAGAGAGATATCGGACGACGACGACGACGATGTGCCACCGCCGATCACTAGGATCCCGATACCGAAGGTATCGCCAAAGAGACCGCCGAGGCGACTGAAAGAAGCCCGGCAGACGCTGAAGAGCATCCTGAAGCGCGGCCGGGTGATCGAGAGCAAGAGGAAGAACGTGCTCTTCAACGTCGACAACGTGATATTCGCTCCCGAGAAACCGTCCGAGGCGACACGACTCTCGTGGAGCAGGATCGGCAGAATCGCCACGTGCGGCAAGGAGCAGCGAGATAACAGCCCCGAGCCGAAAGAGGAGCACGACGAGGTGCCAATTGTGCCGCAGGAACAACAAGAGAAGCACAACTTTATCACGATCCCAAACATCAAGGACCCGAAGGTGGATAGAGTCAGGTACAAGGAGCCGAGAATCGTACCGGAAGTAAAGAAAACCGCGCCGCCCAGTCCCGATAGGATCAAGATAGACAAGTTTGTTCCGTCCAGGAAATTCGATCGTTTCGCCGCATCCAAGAAGCAAGACAAGATCGGCAACGAGCCGCGATACTCACTCAACTCGTTGTCTTCCTCGAAGATTGACGTTCCTAGAGAGCAGGAGAGGATATTACTGGAAGAGAGGAAAGAGAATTTGTCGGGTGAGAGAACTGTCAGACTCGAAGACGAGACCGAGCTGGAGATCGAGATCGAGGAGCTGAAGGACCGTCTGCCGTGTATCGCCGTGGACGAGAAGGATCTGATCCTAAAGTCCGAAGGTAAGATTCTTCTGACTTGTTATGAAATCTTTAAATTAATCGCATGCATCATCAGCTTATTACAGCTGTATCTTAGTCAAGCCTAAGCTTAAAAGGTTTATTTATCATTTCGAAAATTTCTGAGGAGAGTTGCTCCTTCCTAGCCTAATTACGCCAATAATGCTTTAGTACTTGACATGCGATAGAGCATATCGTAAACTATTTATTTATATATATCATTTATTCATAATCTTTAATTTGTGAAATATTTGTTTCATGCACAAAATCAAACTGTATGTATGTAACTTAAACACGTATCATTTCTTAGATTATAGATAGTTGCGTACGTCATGGTTAATATTATTATGTCGTCTTTTTTTATATAATATTATAGTATTAACTATAAACTTCAGCTAGCATACGCGAAATAATATTAGTGTTAAATGTTTTTACGATGATGTTCCCGGACATATAATTCATTTCTCAAAATATTAACATCAGATTTTCATAATAACATAACTGTTATCTCAGAGTCATATTAGTAGCTATTAATAATACAGATGTAAATTAATGTTCAATTTCTCTGTGATGATAACTATAACCGACAGTTATCATCGGTCAGTTTATAATGGCTGACAGGCTTGTTTCACCCCGAGGATGTCGCGCTTATAGTCATGTAAGGGTTAGTCTCGCATGCGGAAAGTAGCAACCTAAAAGTACAGCGCGGCTGTTTCATATCGCGGATAGGGATCTTTGTTCATCATGGATCGATAATCGTGCACCGACTCATCAGTGCTTACCGTGTTATCATCGGTCACGATTCTCTCCTCCGGCTATTATGCTAATACGCGTGATTAATGGCCGTTGATTTGACACGCCTTATCACGGCTATCTCTGAACTTTCAAAAAAAGTTATGCGTTCAAGGATAACGACTCGCGTATACTTCTCCTAACGGTTTTGATCTCGAAGATTTTAAAGATTGGCAAATTTTCTGCGATTCACGATGTCGGCAACGCGATTTCTTTCGGAGAAATGCGAATGTATAAATGAATATGTTTTTCTTAATTCCGCGATCGTTTCTGTTAGTAGTTATATATGAATGGCCGTGGATGTGTAAAGTTTGGCAAAGTAACACGCACGCGAATTAATGCTGGCTGGAAGGCGCGACTGAAATCTGCGGGTAAGCGTCCTTAAGACGGCTTTATCGATGACAAGAGGAGAAAGGTTAGTAGATCCTGACGACCCTGAGTCTTATCCTCGGGCTGTTTGGCTCGCTCTTAAAAGTCGCCTAAAGGAGCCTCAGTTATGTCTGGAGCATTCGAAAGTGTATAAGGTCAGGGCTAGCCTGGCGTCAACCTGACAAATTGTCCTGGCTACTTACTTCAAAAATACACTTTGGCTAATAGCAATATTATATAGATATTTTTGAAAATGCTCATCTTTTTAGATATAGAATGCACAAAACAATATCTTTGAAATCATAACATAAATATTTATTAAACCGGTCGTAAAATTTATATTAATTTATTTTTTTTTCGGTATTTTTCTACAAAGAAGATGACACTTTTTACCATCCATCGTAATGGTGATACAAATCGCTTCTCTTAGTGATACAAATCGCTTTCTCGAATAAGGACATTAAATTGTAAATGTTTATAGTTTTTACCCAAAGATATCTTTTAAATTATTTTGACAAACGGTGGCTGTGTTTATGGTGATACTATATGGCAGTATTGTCGTAGCAGGCTCGGATTTTCCGAGCATTCGTGATGAAAGAAAGAGAGAAAGTGGACGCGTGAGAAAGATACGAAATGATCAAGGACAATATGATCGGCGGCGGTTGTTCCTTATACGGAATGACATGTACATATTTATCGACAGGCTGATGGCGGCGTATCGTAAATGCTTCGCCGAAAAAAGAGGAATAGTTATATATTAATTCAATCGGTGACGATCCGACTCGAACCCCGTCGCTCGGGGGGTTTTTTTTTTAGAAGAAAGGGGAAGACGTATTTTCCGGTTAAGATCGGTGCAAACACGAGCTCGTCGAGCGCATGCTTCCGATAACAAAGTGCATCACGTAGTGCCGGTTTGCGAGACTACCGCGATATGCGAATTCCGATGCCGCGGAAGTTTGCTCGGCGATTGAAAATATAATTTTGTGAAAGTCTTAGTGGCTTCCGACTAAGTATGAAATAATTTCCATTGGCAATTTCTTTTCAAGATACGTTGTTGTTTTATCGCATTAAGATTATATCAAGTACGATATTTTGCTGAAGTAGAAAGAAAAGTTTAGATAATTAGATCTAGCGTTAAATGACGATTTGAATATATGTTAATTCCCTCTTTTTCTCGCAAAAAGAATTTCTTATCTAGCATATATATATCTTAATTCACGAGTCTCCGTTAATTTTCCACGTTGCTATTGCGCATTATTAGACCTTTCTCGAAAAGGGCTTCAGAAGCAGGTCTGACGTTCACGACGTGACGAGCGGATTCGAGAATGTAGTGCTCGCGCACTGCAAATTGAGTCTGCACGCGGACGCGAGATAAGACGTGACGGGAAAAAGTCGCGCGAATTAACTCGGATGATTGGCAGTAACGTCGGAGTGCTGAAATGTGCCGCGCCGGCTCGTTTGAGTCGGTCTCGCCGGAAAAAAAAACAAAGTTACGTGAATTCGTTCTATTAATAGCACGAGCGTTGCATTAACGACTCTTTACACGCGTCATATTAATTATTAATTGATATTCCGCGTGCGATCTTCCGCGCCCGTCGTCATAAGTCACGTTCAATGCTAACAGCGGTTGTAGTAGTACTGCAGAAGATATTGTACGTGTTATGGTGCGTCAGTACACGTACGATACTACGGTGCATTACGATCATGCCGATGCACTTTTTGGAGCCTGATGTATTTGCTCGCGATACGTCGACTGATCGAGGCGAGTTAACATGTAGCTCAGCAGTTATGCTTCAATAATCGAGCACGGCAGTAAAGTTCAAGATAGCTGACAATTTCTCTCAGAGAGACGTTGAGAGTCGTTCACGTCTTAGAATGAGACTAAAGCCCCGTTGCACCAATATAGATAGCGTCGATCTCGATTAACTAAACGTCTCCTTTAGTCACAGTAATAATTCATGTCGAATAATTTATGGGCTTAATTTAATATTCGTAAATTAAGCACAATAAAGCGATTTTACTTGCAAGTATACAAGGACACGTAACAGTTGTTTTCGTAATTTGGTTTCTCTGACAATTAATCCTTTGCAGTTAAATTCTTAATTAGAAAATTTACATAACGACTTTCTTTTTAAATATTATATAATTTATTCTGTCATAAAGAAATAAGAATGAAACTTGATTTGCACAAAAGTTGTAAATGTGAAACTATTAAAAGAAAAATTTTTTTTTTTTTATTTTACGTCTGGTTCAATCTCGATAATTGCTGAAATACATTTGTGAACCTTTATGTTCACGACAATATATGTGTAACGGAAAATAAAACAGATAGCTTAGGATGACTTCCGGCGATCGTGTTTCCGGTGTAAATGCACTGTGCGACAACACGTTAGATAACTGCGGGCGAGCGAATGACCGAAGCGCCTCGTAGGCAGATCAAGGTTTTTTCTTCTCTTTGCACTACGTTGCATTTGTTTTTTATTGCTTCCATATTAATATAAATTATTATTATTTACGAAAAAATCATTAAAAAAGTTGAAGATATATAATTTTATATTAACAAATTTTTTATTTTTAATAATATAATTAAAAATTTCAAATCACGGAAAAGGGGCAGGAATTAATAAATGGCTTTACATTTCTTTTTCAAAAATGGATATTGATATTTGATGCATACAATATTCTTAAAGCTAGAGTATCTCTCCATTCATTGCTTCGCACAATCTATCTCTGTTCTTCCTTCACGGCGCGTTTTAATTAGTTACTTCCAGTCTACTTTCTAAGCTCAGGCACGAGCAAACTCGGCGCGTTCAAATTATAAAATCTAAACGCCGATTTCTTTTCCCAAGCAAGAATCTTTTTACACTCGTTTCTCCTCCCGTGCGGACGAACGAAACGATCTTCATGCAAGCGCGCGTTGCGTATCGCGGATTATTTTCGTTCAGTTTCACGTTCTGTATTGCGCGTACGGTAATTCAGTAGTAATGCAATAACTCAATGACGATGGTTTACAAGGTATTGCTTTCGCCACGCTCTTTCCACTTTGAAAATTAATAACTGCAGCCAATCTTCCCGTAATTAAGTTGAAGGTTGTCTGTTACGCTATTCAGATCATGTTTGAAGTACATACTAATTAAAATCGTTCATTGTTGCTTCGTTAACAAATTAACAATTTAAATATAATCTCGGACACGATTTTCTCAATAAATTTGAATTATCAATTAGAAAAATATAAAAGTGGAGTCAGTAAAATGTAAATCAGTAAAATGTAACCTAATATTTTAATATAATACATTTCGTATCGCAGTGGATTAATATGCATAGATTTCTATGATGCAACATAACCAAATATATAATAACCAAGAAAAAAAATGAAATAAGAGAGATTAAATATGAGTGAACAAAATGGATACATGAAAAAGATTTTATTAAAGGATACTATCGATCATGCATATAAGCATAGAAAACTGCTGCACCAGCCACGTGCTGCGCCTGTAATGGATGCATCTGATCGTGCAGCTCGTGGGGAACCTTGACTCATTCGCGCCGTCGTTGTTTACCCACGGGCCCCATAAATCATCGGTTCGTTCCCTTAATCCGTGCGCGCACGGTCCAGAACCATGTAATTATATGCTTTTTAGAGATCTCTCACGTTTTCACTCGTTCGCGCCAACGACGAGGCGGCAGCGTGGCTCGATAAACCCTTCTTCACACCGCGGCGATTCACGGTCCGTACATCATCGGTCTTCTTCATCCTTTTGCACGCGATGGCGTAAATTCTCGCGCGAACAAGGAACTTCGTCGTTCATCGCTCATCTCGTAGCTTTTCTTTCGTAGAAGAAGACTCGTTGCCTATAATGTTTCAGAACAATATTCTTTTAAACATAGTACACTCTCTTTCTCACTTTGCCACTTTTTCCTCAGCCCATTGTTTACATTTCCTACATGTAAAAGCTCGTTCTTTTTGCGATCGTCTTATTTTGCCGGATAATTGCTTGAAACTTGAGAAAAGAGGCGCGCGAACATCTTTTTTCGCGTCTTTCAGTAGCGAATTCGAAGCTAAGAAATTTTAGATATCTTATAATTGTAATAAATACTTCATTAATAATATATTAGATTTTTTTTTAATAAACATTTTAGGTAAAAATTATTATATTAGTTTTTACACTTATATTTAAAATACTGTTATATAAAAATTTCAAGATATGATAAAATAAAAATAGGATAGGTGCATTTATTATTTTTGAAAGCATTTTATGAGGCGTCAAATTTGATGCCAGACTGATGATCAACGTTGTTAAATCCGCACAAAAGAAGGCTCATCATCGCTGTTGCGGCACAATGCTTAGTTTTGCAAAACCTCATAGCGGCGGTAGCTCATCTTTTCTTTTGCGTGCGTGAGGTTGATCCAAGTCATAAAGCCATAAACGAGGCGGATCGGCGATTTGCGCAATCGCTTTTGCGGCTGGATAATCGCACGCGTCTCACAGAAATTCCTGGCGGCCGCATAAAGTGGAGCAGCGAGAAAAACCGTTGAATTTTCTCGCAGCGAGAAATTTTGAGCTCGTTTACTTGCGTACCACTAAAAATCGGTGGCACTTTAGCCGATTGTCAGAGACGTGCTTCAAAAGAAGACTTCGATAATGGTTTTGCGTCAACTTTGAGATTGATATCATAACAAACGAATCGAGTTTGAACGAAATATATTTAAAGAGTCAAAAGAAATCTTACTTTAATAATGTTTGATAAATCAATTTTCTTCTTAATATATCTTACAAATTTAAATTAAAAAATGTTACATAAAATGTTACGAATAGAAGTATAGAAGTTCTAATTTTACAAAATGCAGATAGGTTTCAAATAGAAAATAAAACAATTATATTAAAACTACTTTGAATCGTTAAGATTAAAGCACATTAGCACGTAAATTTCATTGGAATGTTCTGCTTTTTACTTGTAAGATATATAATGCGATTGTCTTAGAAAGAATAAGTTGAATGTACTTTCCTTCTGCGAAGGCAATTATACATTATTATGAAGCGATACCGCTGTAAATCTGCTAAGAAGTACCATAAACTTTCTCATACATGCGTGCGAATAAATTTTGGTATCGAATCGCCGAGTATACTTTTCATGGGTATCCAGCTTCATGCTTCACATCTGCGGTTTTCCTTCCGGCAGATTTTAACGTTAAAAACCCGTTCTTTAGACCTGAACGAAAATTCTCGCTTTGCACGAGAAGAAATGCTTATATTTTTATTAAAACAAAATGCAAAAACAACAAAAGAAGTAATTGAGAATAATTATGGTATTAAAATATTTTCTCACACACTGATATTTTTTTTCGAACCTGAAAAGAAAAATAGGTACTTTACGGATATTACTTCTAGTTTTGTACTCTAGTTTTGTTCTTTAGTTTTGTATTTTTTGATATATTAGAATTTATATGTTGCATGCTTTGATATTATTTTAAGTACTCATATTAACTAATACATTTTTTTACACTGTATAGTTTTTGTGTTTAAACGTAACCATTAAAATATATGTAAATATGTTCATATATTGTGGAATTAAAATTTTATACCGTCATTATTTCCTTTAATTACCGGTTAATTTTTTTCAATCGTTACCTGCAGAGAATTCGAGAAAATCCTTTTTGACGCGGAGTCAAAGCGACCGATCGTTCAGTAAACCAGAGATCTCGGCGAGTGACGTCCTGTTCTCGGATACGATGCGGCTCAGTCTCAGCAAGAAGATCAAGGAGACATCGTCGCCGTCATTGTCGCCGTCATCGTCCATGTGCGCAATTTCACGTGAGGACGCCGAGGAAATTTCGCCGAGAAGGATCGGTAAGACAGAAGAAATCGAGGAAGAAACGAGCGGAGAGTTTCAAGAGTCCGATCGCGAGGTCAAAGCCACCAAAAACGTTGAGGAAATTCCCGAGAAGACTACCGACAATGCCGAGAAGGAAGTTGAACCGCCAGACGCGCGCAGCGATATTTCTGACGCGAGCAACGAGCATTTCCGCATGATGAAACCTACGAGCTGGTCTCCGCCGCCCGGTAGGCAGAAACATCGCTTCAAAATCGGCGACTCTAGTGCAAATGCGGACGAAAGTCCCGCCAACTCGATCAAGGATCATCGGCGAACGATCTCCTCAGCATCGACAGCGTCGTGGAACTCGACGAGCTCCTACGGATCTTCGAAGATCGAAATCAACTCACCCGAGAGCAACGTCTGCAAGATCACGGTAAGTCCGCGCTCGTCGCCGCTGGTACATCGGTTGCAGATCGGTCCGGATTCCGGCCCGAGAGGCGCCAGAAGAACGTCTATTCTTATCAACGGCGATCAAAATACAAACGCGGAACTGACGCCGGATAACAAGGTAACTATCAGCGTCGGCGGAGAGGATAGCGTGTGCAATCCGACGGTTATCTCCGTGAACTCGGAGAATCCACCGAAGGTCCAGAACTCCGTGGAGAATCGCACCCTGGTGATACTTCAGAATTACAAGTCGAACATTGTGGTCGAATCGGCGAACGACGATTCGCGTTCCAAACAAATCGCCAAGGATAATCACGTCGTCGAGAATGGTGAGATGAGTGTGAAGATGAATGGCGAAATACTAACGCCGTCCGGCGATGATACTTCCTCGTGTCGACATGTGGAACAGCCGGCGACGAATTTCGAGAAACAGAAGAGGCTGAGCGTTGAGATTAAATCTTCTAATCAGTCTTCGAAATTTTACACACTGGACGAAAGAACGACGCGGCCGGAGTGCAAGACGCGATTCAAGGACGTTGAAAATTCTCCCAAATTATCCGGCTTGTCCAAAGAGGCTTTGATCTCTAAACTGCTTGAGGATTCCTTACGAAAGGCTCACGAGAACGGTGAGATCCTCGACGAAGATAGCGGCCAGGCCATCCTGAAGATCCTGAAGCAGAGTTTATTGAAGAGTAAAGAATACGAGAGTTCTGAGTCCACTCTGGAAGCGAATTATTCACGTTCGTCCAGCTTGAATTCAGACGGTGATTTCATCTCGACAAATCTCTTTCTCGAGGAGAATCCGTACGAGGTGATCAAAGAACCGATCTACGAGGAGATACCCGACGAGCCGCCACCGTTACCCCTGAGTCCGCCACCCACGGAGGATTACATCAAGGACAGAATCTACTTCAGGGATGTTGAATACTATAAAAAAGTCACGCCGGGCCAGTTTCTCGGTCCCTACTTGTCCGAGGAAGTTTTTAAGAAGTCCAACTCGGAGGATTTAGCCGAGACTTATTTGTCCAAGAGCCCTGAAGATTTTTTCAAGAAAATGTCGACGTCGCCCGAGGACGAGAATAACATCTCCACCAAGTTCGAATTGTTGAGCTTCTTGATGGATTCCAAGGACCGCACGCGTCCCGCAGAGGAGGACGAGGATGAAGACGAGGACGAGGAGGATGACGCCGAGGGTGACCTGGAAGCTTTGTACGAGCAGAAGGAGACCAGCCTGGGCGATCTCAGTTCCAAGAGTTCGCAGATCTCCAATGTGTCCGACAGTAGTGAGGAATGCAACATTATCTTGACGAGCTCACCGGAGACGTTGAAGGTAAGTTCGAAGCTACCACGTGGTATTTTCTTTCCCGAGATCTCGCAGACACAAATGTTAATTAATTTGGGATTCTAATAGACACTTTTTTTTAATTATTTTCGCAGTCGAGAACGGTCGACATAGAGAGGACTGACAGTGGGGTCGGATCTGAAAGTAGCCAAGCCAGCAGTACTCGCTGCGTTGCGAGGCGCTGGAGGACAGGCACGGTCTCCTCCGGTCCGGGAAGCCTCCTCGGTGGAATGCCGCAGGTAATTTCCGGAACCACGAAGCTGTGCGAGGACTGCGAGCAGCGGTTGGACCCTCTGATAACAGACAGGTGAGCCTGAGCGACTTGAAATCGGGAATCGGCACCGTTATGGATTCGATGTGTTTGATATCCGGTGTTACAGATACGGGAAAACGCTTCGATAACTTGACGGATACGCCGCTCTCATATTTTAGCTTCGTGATTTTATAGCTTCACATCCCGTTTCATTCGCCGGACGCGCAAATGAACGTAAACGAGAGCTTCTTGAAACTCGTTCTTAATGCATCCCGATGTCCTAAATCGTACCCTGTTATCATTCGGAGCCGGATTCACAGATAGCGTTCGATGATCCGGAGAGAGGATATAACGGTCCCGAAGTCCTCGCTAGAGCGTATCTTTCACGGCCGCTGTGCGGCCGAGTTTCGACCGTGAGAGATTCGGTTTACTGCGAGTTCCGCGCGGGATTCGCTCGATTCGCCTCTGAACTATAAATCCACGAACAAAGTGCCGTTCTGCGTTCCGGCCTCCCAGGAGTAATCGCCGCGGATCGAGGAACGAATGCCGTTTCGCCATGGTCGCGAACTTTTCACCGCCGCGATTCACCTGCGCGTTCGTCGCAACGATCCGTACCGATCCGCTTTGCGTGAGAAATCAATCGAGAAAACGTCTCATCTCAAATTATTGCATCCATTCCCGGAAACGCGAGTTCTTCGATTAATTAATACATCTTGAATGTTTCTAATCATTTTTATCAGAATAAAGCTATTGAATAGATACGTAGAATTTCGCTCGACTAGATTACGCGACAAATGTAGCGCGGGGAAGACAGTGGGCTACTTTCTCCCATTGCCATCGATTTTATTCGCCTGAGAGCGAAAGTGTTGTTATCGAAGAACACAGTTGACGCTTGATGAATGGATAATGCAATATGCGTCTGGTGAATTGCGACAGTCACTTTCATCCGCCATCGTAGATTATACACACAAATTCGTAGCAGCCGCGAGTGTCGTGTTCGATTCGCCTTCGCTTTCATCTGACGTTAACAAAAAATCTCTTTTAATAACATCTTCCTTATATATATAACGTTCGCGTTGTCGCAACGTCGCGCAAATATTTCTATTTTTTCTTGTTTTTTTTTTCAGCGGTGTGGTTTATGCGCCTTTCGTGTGCAGGAAGTGCTCGAAGAAGCGTGCGGAACGGAAAGAGATTATCACGGAAATCGTGGAAACTGAGCAGAAGTACGGCAGAGATCTGCAGATCATACTTGAGGAGTTCCACCGGCCGATGTTAAGAGCGGGTCTTCTCACATCGGAACAATTGTCGGCGATCTTCCTGAATGTTGAGGAGCTGCTTGAACATAATCTGGTTTTAGCCGAGAAATTGAAGGATAGCGTGGAACTCGCTCAGGTAAAGAACTCACGCAAAAAATATAATGTAAAAAATGTGTTCGATTCTTTTAAATGCGTGATCATATATTCAAAAGTTTACGTTTCCTGATTTTTGATTGCGTAGGTATCCGGGGACGAGGACCTCTTGACGGTGGATGTGGGCAAGATCTTCCTCGAATCGGAAAGGATGCTCCATGCTTTTGAAAGCTACTGCACGCGTCAAGGAGGCGCCAGTTTGCTGCTACAAAATTTGGAGAAGGAGAAGGAACTTCTTCGCATCTTCCTTAGGGTTTCTCAAATGGAAAACACGGTTTTGCGAAGGATGAACCTAAACTCTTTTTTAATGGTAATGTTACTTGATTTTTTTTACTTAATTCTTTAATTCAGGGATGATGGATATAAATTATAATTTTATACATCATTATTTTTCAGGTTCCTGTCCAAAGAGTTACAAAGTATCCTCTGCTTCTGGCACGTTTGCTCAAAGCGACACCCTCTGTACGACCTGATATCCAAGAAGCGAAAAAGAGGCTTAAACAAGCTCAAACGAATATCGAATTACATTTGGAGCACATGAATGCTGTAAGTATATTGTGCTGTATAAATATAATACAATTATGAAAATATATATAATTAATAGGAGGCAAAAGATGTTACATCGACGAAATTGTGGAGGAGAATATCGATTATTCAGAATGGCAGACGGTCCATTGGTGAACAGGATATGGTGAATATCAAGTTAAAAAAGGTATGTTATATTTAAATAACTCAATGTTTTACTTATTTAACTCCAAAGTATAAAATTATTATTATTAATTTATGCTAGATGGCCGTCGAGATCTTGGAATGGGCACACGAGGAAGCTAGGTTTGTTCTTGAAGGACGTCTTCTAGTGGCACAGCCGACTGATAATAACTGGAGACGCGGTCGAACTGTTAAACTCGCACCTGTTACTGCCATGCTTGTTACAAACGGCAAGGTAAATATACATATATATAAACGTGTCTTTAAATCTTTAGCAAAACAATTTTATGCGTGAAATATGACATTTTTATTTTCAGTTAAACGCCGAATATCCCGAATTTAATGACGACTCGCTCTTTCCAAAGCACATAGGTATCAAGGAAGCTACTTTACTTCTGGTCAAAGAGAAATTTGGACGATATTCTTTATTACGAGTGTGTGTCATTATATATTTCATTAATTTGTAATTTTCTTATTGCTTCGTAATAATATTAATCACGTAAATCTATTTTTTTAATTATCGACATCATTTCAGGAGCCACTGTACCTCGATAAATGCATAGTATGTTGTGAAACGGATCTCGAAGATTATTTTGAAATACAAGAATTATCTTCTAAAGAGACGTTTATATTTAAGGTAAATATTTATACTTAATTTTTTTTTCATGTACAAATCGAAATGATGAATTTTAATTTGCGAAGAAAATTATTGGCATCGATAAGAATATATGATAAATTTGATTCCTTATAGGCCGAGGATGGCGCGAGAACAAAAAGATGGTGCAGAACGTTACAGGCTCATGCGCAGTCCCTTGGTGCTTGGCGTAAACGTCGAGGGGCCCTTCCTAATATCATGATTTGCGGTGTAGCGAGGAATTAATAGCTCAGTTGTGATAGGCATGTATGTAACACATTCTTAAGTCACACTGAAGTTGTTCAATAACAGTGCGAAGAATCTAAACGATTGCATAAATTCAAGTATATGATCTCCAGATGAATTAGTAATGATTTATTACGGAGAGAGAACGCTAGACCAAAGGATTTCCTCGGCTCGTTGACACGCGGCCGTCAGCGAGAGATACGAAAGTCTAGTTCTTACCGAATTCAAGGTATACCATCTGTGTTCGGTTGTTACAGTACGTTGCAGAAACTCGAGTTTCCTACGACACTGTAAAATAAAATGCTACGTGGCCTCGAGAGCCGTGCATAATTCTATCGATTCCTAATAAATAATTTTAAGAGTACACATATATAATATATGTCTGCATATATATACGACTATTTAATATTAATAATTAAACCCTTCAAAAAAAAAAGAGATGACGAGTAGCTGTGATATTGACCGGTGTATTGGGTATCGTTTTTTTTTCCGCATATTATTTACGGATATTAAAGTATTTTATCCGTCGTATTTTCCATCTGCGATTCGTTTTACCAATATCGCTCCTTGCGAAAATGATATTGTTAGAGTACATTTTGTTAGATTCGAGGTCATAGGGTTCGCAGATTAATAGCACCGAAGAATTCGCATGAATCAGCGTTAAGGATACAGGGTGCCGATACATCCCATGTAATCGATGTGCATCGAAAATTTGTAAAACTAGGAATATACTTGTTTTCATTTCTCCAATTATTCTCTCTCCCTCCAAATAACAGTATTTTTACTATGTCTAACATATAAACAAGATGCAAATTGTATATTGTATTATATTTCTATTTAAGAATTAAGCCATACTGTGTATGTATATAAATGTATATTTACAGATATCCTCACACAGTTCTAACCGGAATTCACTGTAACGAATTAATCTGCTGCATTACAACCTGCGATTTAATAAAAGTGAAATTTGATGCATGTTTCCAAGTATAAATTTCTCCACTTAGGTACTCATTTCTTCTATCATGTCTGAACAGTCCTCTACCACAACAGACTTTGTATATTTTAATGGTAATATACGCCGAGATGAGTGATAATTGTACAACTTAAGCTCTGGATGTTTTTCCAGCAGATATTTGTACGCAGTGGCTAATCTGTCGATATCCGCTACGGTAAGCTGCGTCGGCCTGAGTGTCGGATCCAAGTCAGCTAATTTGTACATCATCAAACCTAAATCTTTACAGCATTCCTCTGGGAATAGAGTCCTGTAAAAAGAGAAAAAACAAAATTTATTTCTAAAAACTAATTTCATTTATTGTCATGATGGGGGTAAATCAGAAAGTAAATAAACTTACTCGATGCATCGTATGCTATACTTTTGCCTGAAACTGAACACGTGCCTCGTTATTTTTTCGAAAAATTTAAAATCGTGTTGCGTGCGTGGTTTGACCAATGGCGTAAACGATACCACTCCCACATCGACATCTGGTTTTGGAACAAAAGCTTCGCCTGCAAATAATTAGAGTGAATAAAGATTCATAAAACAAATTTATGTAATACAGTAAAAAGTACAAGACACTTGGGTTACCAGGTATAATAAAACGAAGTATTGGAAATGTCCAGGCTTGTGCCATTACTGATAGCCTGCAGCGTTGTTTTTCCATCGGCTCAGCCACCAAACGTTCCGCTACCTCTTTTTGAAACGTCAATGTCATTTTCGTTCTACCAAATGCCCAAGGTCCGCGTTGTTCGGCTATCGCATGGAGCCACTTAATTATAAGGGGTGTCGACACGTTGAATGGTAAATTGCCTATGATGAAGATATCTGGAGGTTTATCGGCCCAATTCCTCTTTTTCTCCGCCGGAAATAGAGTCTCCATATTAGTTTTCATGATATCATCGTATATTATATCCATCTTCCCATTAATCGCGCTGAAGGAGTCCGCTAGCATATCTAAAGTTGGTTTAAATCTCGTATCTTTTTCTACGACTACTAATCGTTCGGGCATTTGTCTCAAGATAGATTGGGTTAATCCACCCGGGCCAGGACCAACTTCCAGTACTTGACTTCCAACGAGTTTTCCTGCCTTTGTTACAATTTTGTTGGTTAAATTATGGTCCATGAGAAAATTTTGAGATAAACGTTTTACCGCATTCAAGCGATACACTTTCAATATATCTCTTATGGTTGGAAGTGGTGGCAATCGTGGAGCAGACATCTTTAAATGTTACTATTGTGTTATAGACACACTTGGATGAAACAGATGATTTACAAAGTACAATCTCCGAAAAGAAAAAAAATATCCTTGATAAGCTATCTAGTCTATTATATAAGCGAAAAAATATAAACTTTTTAATACAATAAACCGTTGACTTTTTTATTCACTGTTCTAAACAAAGTAACTTTTTAACCAGCCTTTTCAACCGTCTTTTCTGGCATTTCAAAGTCATCTAAGAATTTTTCCTGTTTAACAGAATATATTGTATAAGCGTAAATTCCAATGACTCCGAGGCTCAAAGCGATAGCAGTACGATTATTGGCTTTACGATATCCCTGTACTTTTCTCGCCCTTTCCAAGTTCTGTGCTTCTAGGCGTTTCATATAAACTATATCTGTAGACTTGAGCTTTCCCACGTCTCTTAATATGTCAACTTTTTGCATGGCCTCATTTTGTTTAAATTGATTATCTGCAGACAAAATGATTCATTTCATATATTTATGCTGAAGAGTATCATATAAAATATTCAATTTAGGATCATTCACCAGCTCCCATTTCCACACACCAGCGTCTTCAATTAATCGAGAAGATTTGTTCTCTTTCCTGTTATCAGTCCCACCTTTGTCAAAATCAGTTCAACTGAAAAAGATTGTCATTAAAATCGTTATCTACTTATACAATATACTTAGTAAATATCATAAGTAGTGAAATTCTTAGAAAATTAACATACATTTTTAGATAACACATATATGTCAGAATTTTAATACACAAATTTAAATACAAGACATTTCTTGTTAAATTATAAATAAGGATTAAATAATAATATTACTAATCAAGTCTTTTTTTATCAAAATTATGAAAAAATAACTAAATTTAATTCGAAAAAGAGATCTTATCTAAGATTTTGAGGTTAAGTTAAATCAGCCGTGTCTTTATTAATATTTCTTCTGATATGCTTAGCAATTTTTATCAAGTTTTAATTAAGAGACACTTTAATGTCTGATAATAATATTAAGGTCTGCAAGTTACACGTACAATTGAAAATAGCTTGTAATTCGATTTAGATACCTTACATTACAAAATCACACGCAATCCAGCACACCGTGCAGTGCGATGCTGCCATCGTAGCGGCGATTATGCGCAATGCATCAGCATGAAGAAAATAGCTTCAAGTGTCTCCATTGATATTATCATATTTAATATCAATTTAAGTTTTATCGAACTTATAGTTTCATCATGATATTTATTAATATTTCTTAGATTCAAAGTATGAAAAATAATTCAAAAGTATCAATAAAACATATATATTCAGGTTTATATTCTTATCTTCAACAATCGTTATATGGCACTTATCAAATTTTTAAAAATAGAATTTTAGGTCTAAAGATTCAAGCTGACAAAATTTAAAAACTCAAATTATTAAAATATCAAGGGAATATGATAATAATAGAAAAAATAGCAAAAATAAAAAGCCAAATTTTAAGAGCAAAATTTATAAATAAAACGAACTTTACTTATTGCAATTTATTCTTTCTGTGCACAGGATAAATATATCGGCCATTAAAATCAATTAAAAAATTTTTAATCGCTATTGGCTGGATATATTTGACGAAGATTTAATAATCTTAAACCGAATATTATTTTAAATATATCTTTCATGTTTTATTAGCGTGTAAAAGCTTTCTATTGTTTCATTATAGACTCGTATTTCAATATAGAAAACGTTCAATTTAATTTATTAGATAAATGCTAAAGCGCGGTATGTAGCTAAAATAAATATTACGCGGAAGAAAAAAAGATAGAATTTTAAATAAAAGAGCTAAAAGTAGAATATGTAGTTACAAAGTAATCGTAAATTTTCTATTAAGGAAATTTTCTATTAAAGCAATACTATATTGTAGATACACTCTTAATGACAGCTATAGCATACGAAAAAAATTAAACGATATTTATTTTAATATCGTACAATTATCGAATATGTGAATCAAGAATAATTTCCATAAAGAACAGAAAAGTTTTTAATCTAAAATAAGGGGAATGGTTTATAATATTTTATTAAATATCAATATAAAATGTTGTAAATGTATTTTTTACGAATCCATATATGTATCGAGACAGTAAATATACCGCGAACTGATTAATGATATGAGATCTATTTCCTTGTAGTATAATAAGGTATTGTAGAAAGTAATCTATTCACTGTCAGAGGCTGTATCTATAAGACTCATCGTCATCGTCGTCGTCGATCGATCGGCTGCTCCTTTTCAAGAGGAGCCTGACAGCCGTACGCGTTGTGCTCTCACGTACTCACTCGGTACGTTAATAATGACGTGCACGCGTGGAATTCGATAGATTGCAAGCGATCCGCCACTGAAATTCGACGTACAATCGGTAGGCCAGCTCGCGAGTGGATTAGGCGGCTCGGATAAATTTTCAATTGGAGACCGCTGAGCTCTCTTGCAATAACTGGCGTTGCGCTGGCATATTTCATAACAATTAGATATATTTCACAAAGCAGCGAGGAGAACACGCAGCTGCGTCGAAAAGTAACTTGACGATAAAAGAGAGTCAGTTGAAGGGGAGAATTTCAGTAATTTGGAAACATTGATTGAAATTAAATCTTCTAAATGTTTGTAGAACGAATCGCTATCTATTTTCCTGCCTAACAAATCATTAATTCTAAGTAGCCAAATATTTTTTAGAACAATAAGTATTTCTGTTCTTTTTTTTTGTTCTGAGATAAAGAATTGCATTTGTGATAGCTCAAATAAATAAAATGTTAGACAAGACATTAGTTCAAAGTTAATGTCGCGCAAGTTAGGTATACTTTACGCAATTACTTTAGAAATTTAGCAGATCCGAGTCCTTTAATATGTGCACGAGTATTTTGCGTGCTTTTTCATTTTGCCCGAATTCGTTGGGGAATTTCAGCTGGCCTTTGTTGCTCGTTAATGAAAATCAATGCTTGGACACTCGTTAAACGCTCGCGATTCGCGCTGGCAACCCAAATGTTGAACGCGCCGCGCTCGATCCGAAAGCAACGCGAGTTCTCCATTTCAAGTTAGATTTACGAGCGTGCCGCTTTAGTTTATGCTATGGCCCGTTTGCTACTGACTACTGATTTGTGATCTTGGCGAACGAATTACGTCTACACTCGCGTGACATTCGACGTTACAACGTACCTCCCATTCGTCTTACGCACCACTTAAATTTATTCTTTAATCAAGATTTCACGTTATCACTCAAACGAATAACGTGTATGTCGTTTGTGTTTCACGCATTTCCAATATTTTATATTAAAATTGTTTACAATTCCTTCTGTGTATTTTTTTCTGTCTATCTAGTAAGAATTTCAAATTATATCATAATAAATTATAATTAAAAAAATATTAGATATCAAGCGAAGAAGAATTTTCACTGCATTTTAGAAGCGAACCATCGCTTGTATTATATCTTCGTATTATTATAAACAAAATAATACCTATTATTATATATTTTATTTGTACAATTTTATATTGCGTATGAAAAACGTAAAGATTGCCTGAAGAAGAAAAATGCACGTGTTAAACTTATGATCAATGTGCAAATTGTGAGAAAAGTGCGTTAGATAATATTTCAAATTCAATTATTGATACCATAATAGATATGTATGTATCATAACAATACAAATGTGTTAACAGATGGAAGGAAAATGTTATTGAGTCACCGTTTGAAATAATAATGTGTTGCATATGCCACGTTTCCGCAAGAATGCGCATAGTCGTTGCACGATAATTATAATCGAATGCCATTTGAAATTAATGATTACCGGCGCCGAGCTATTAGTGCGAATTTTATCTCATCTGTTCTCGTCTATTTAATGCGGTGATGTGGTGCCATAATAACGCATCGATTTACGGATTTGCAGTAAAAGCATATATGCACGCATCTATTAACATTTTCAGAATGCTCAACGTTTCGAGATAGCGCACCGATTAGAGGAAGATCCTATATTGAATTTACATCGATTGTCGGCGAACGTATCGCTAACATCCGAATTATCTGAATATAATTTTCGTTGGCATTGTGCTATGTATTCGATATGGTGACAGGTCACATATTCACGTCTGAATTAATTTGTTTAAAAGAATAAAATCTTGCACATATATCGCCGTTTTACTATTTTACTATTGGAGAAATCTTTTCGTGCTAAACTTGTCGAAACGCTCGCTTATAATTAAAATAAAAATTGATTGTCGGTGTATTTTTACTTGATCGCTGTTCTTCGGTGCTCTTTATTTCATGGACAGGTCAACAGGAGTAAGGATTGAATCTTTGAAATAAAATTGAGAATTATAGTCGGCAAGGACCATCAACAAGATAATAATAACGCGATCGTGTTACTCGATTTCATCGTCAGTTTCGATTTTCTCCATTAAATAAGTAAAGACCGTGAGAATTTCGTTTTTCGCACTGAGGTATCGTTTTTTTTTCTTATGCCTTAGGAACGACGAGTTCGTAGAGCGCAAGATTTGCGTATGCATGAGAATTTTTGTATTAATAATTCAACGAATATTTCCTTACACAGAGCAACATGTTATCGATTTCTCTTAACAAAGTTCGCCAAAGTTAGACGGAAAATGCTCCTTTCGTTTTAGCATACAAAACTGAAAATTCCAAAGTTTAATTCTTGCGACATATTAATAATTCATCCAATATATCTCCTTTTTAATTGCAAAGCGTTAGTTACATATATTTCAATTGCAAGAAAAATTAAGTCATTCCTTAATGAATTTATTCCTTAAAATTAAATTTTAAAAGATCTGGACAGAATTTTCGAGGAGCACTTTAAGGATAATATTATTTAAAAGTTAATATATTACAGAGAGATGAAATGAAATTTTACAAATTATTTTCTCTAGAATTAAGATTGGGAACATAAATACACTTTTTCTACTGTTTCACTATGCTTGTAAAGTAAATCGGTTACGAAAGAAAATTGACGTTCCATCTTCATAGCTTGGCAGAAAATAACTAATAATATTTTATGCATATCATCCTGTCAATCATCCTATCAAAATTAATGAGTAGGATTATATTTATTAAAACATCAAATATAT